>PVKE010029425.1:0-20268 GCA_004027555.1 Craseonycteris thonglongyai | reverse complement strand
AGGGGAAGCTAGGATGGCTCAGTGCGTTAAGCACTCACTTTGCAGCCCCGGAGACAGAGGATCGAATCTCAGCCCCAGCCCATGCGGACCCATATGCTGAACTGGGGAGTCCCCCTAGTTCAGTTCTCACTGGGGTGAGACCCCAGCTCACTTCCTGCCCTGTGCAGCCCCGTGCCCACCTGTGGAATGAAACTATGTGAAAAAAACCAATGATGTGCAACTATGGAGACTGTTCTGGGCCCTCCCTCTTCTTTCTGTCTCTGTCTCTGTTTCTCTCTCTCTCTGTGTCAGGAACAATAAAAGGAAAAATACAAAAATGTACACATCAAGCTATTATTAACCAAAAAATTTTTTGCACCAAGTAGACTTTTTTACAAGGAAAATAATTATATTAAAAAATGCATTAAAATATTATTTTAAAGAATAATATGAGTCTTAAGTTTTTGTACTTATAACATAGCTTCAAAGTACATGAACCAGAAAGTGCATTATGACAAATTCAGTAATTTTAGAAGGTTATTTTAAAAGTATTTCAGTTATAGGTACAACAAATAAAACTGAATAGAAATATTGAAGATTTGGAAGACCAGTATATAAATTTAACTAAAATGACATATAAAGAGCCTTAAATGTAACAACTGCAGCTTGCATATATTTTTAAGTGCATATGAGTATGCAATAATTAACAATATATTAAGCACTAACATTGTATTTTAATAAAATTCAAATGAGTGAAATCTTATGAGGTCTGAAAATTAAGTTCATTAACTCATCCTAGAAAAAGTGCTACTTACCTCATTTTCAAAGTACTCCCCCTGGAAGCTATGAACTGATGCCAGCACCTAGTCCATCCTTCAAATTAGTTTTGTAACTCTTTTTCTGTAACGGCCATCAGAGCCACCATCAAATTTTCCTTGATGTCCTGAAGGTCATCAAAATATCGTCCTTTCAATATTTTCTTTATCTTTGCATAAAGAAAAAGGTCATTGAGAGCCAGATCAGGTGTGCAAGGAGGATGTTCCAATATAGTTATTTTTTACTGGCTAAAAACTCTCTCACAGACAGTGTCATGTGAGCTGATGCACTGTCATGATCCAAGAGCCATGAGTTGTTGGTGAAAATTTCAAGTTGTTTTCATCTTTTTTATTCAGCCTTTTTCAACACTTCCAAATAATTAGTTGACTATTTATCAAGTTGATTTGGGCTGTTGGAACCCTTTTGAAAGTAAAGAATCGGGTGACATCCATTGTACACTTTGATGCTTTGTTTTAGGGTCATATTGTTACATCCATCTTTCATCACCAATGATAACATGACCCAAAACATCATGTTTCTTCAAAGGCCTTGGCAAACTTGGACTCTCCTTTGCTTTTTGTTCATCAGAGAATTTCTTCAGGACTATTTTTGTACACACCTTTCTCATGCCAAGATTTTCAGTTAAGATTTTTCTATGGATGTTAAATGAGTCTGCTATGCTTCTCAAGTTAGCTGACAATTTTGACACACAATTCAATGTTTTTGGGCAATATTTTCCTCAGTTTCTGCTTGTTACTGGCCACTGTTCATCAGTGACACTTTCTCTCCCCCCAGAAAAATGTTTAATCCATTTGTACACTGCTGTTTTCTTCATGGCATTATTCACATCAACTTGTACTAAGATGTTCCTGATTTCACTTGCACTCTTGCCAATTTTAACAATAAACATAATGTTTGTTTATTGTTCTAATCCAAGTTCTGACATTTTCACAGTGGCACACAAAATCACCCAACAACAATAATAAATGCCTCTCAGTAAGACACCACATGTCAATACAAACACAGCTATGAGACTTATATAACAAAGCTATGAAACATTACCAGGTTGTTTGCATAGTGCTGCCAATGTATAGTGGCAAGTTTGCAAAATTATTTCTCAGACCTTGTACACAGTTGAATGTATTTAGTTATAAATAATAATTAAATATAAAAATAAGAAATTGAAAATATCCAATATGTTTTATATTAACCCATACATTTATAAGAAACCTATGAATCAATAAAAATTTGAAATAAAATTACAAAATATTTTTAGTGGAATAAACTATAGCATATAGAATTTCTGGAGTGTGGTGAAAACTACTATAAAAATAAATTGTATAGTGACTAATGTTTACAACAAAACCTAAAATGTGCAGAACATTAACATAAGTATTATTTGAAGAAGCTAGATGTTGAAGATCCAATTAAGTCAGGTATTAGTAAACAAATAGTAATTTCTAAAAGATGGCAAATGACACAATAGAAAACACAGATGCAATTAAGGAAGTTTCAGAAAGGTGAAGGCAAATTCCTTGAATATTTAAACACATATGTGTTTGTGTATATTTGAATAACTTAATTTTCAATTATAAATTTAAAAAATAAGAAAAGAAGCATCCACAGACATTAAATTTATAGTATTTAAGATACTATATGAAAAATCAACTCAGATAAAGTGGAAAAATTCCTTAGTTAACTTAATTTACAAAAATAAAAAATAAAATCAGAATAATCACTTAAGTATTAAGGGGACTTATACTAAGGTGACCAGATGTCCTGCTTTTGGCAGGACAGTCCTGGGGCATTTTAAAAAAGTCCCGATTGTTGGAAAGAATGCATGACAAGCTAGGGAACGGTGGGAGATAGACCAAATTTTTAATCAAGAACTCCCTCCCCCCTGGTCAATGGTGTCCCGCTTTACCAATGTTAAAATCTGGTCACCTTAATTTATACTAAAAACTTTTACCTAAGAAAAACTCAGTCTTTGATCACTTCTGACATGGTAATGTGTTAAGATCAAGTCAGCATTACTCTAGGTATTCAAGTGCTGCCTAATATTAAAAACAAAACAATTTTATACACTGTGTTAAAATTAAAACCGACAACAACAAAAAATCATATGATTGTGATTCATAGAAAAAGCATCAAATAAAAGTCAATAACTATTCATGGTTTAAAAAAAAACCATCTTCATAAGTTTAAAAAAATTAGCTGCAAGGAAAAACAAACAAACTTAAAATACATAATGGTAAATATTGAAAACTCTATCCTAAGGGTCAGGAACAAAACAGAAAATTTTACTATCAATACTTATTTTCAACATTACACAGATTAATATTTTCTATTTCTATAATCCATCTTAATCTTCATAGATGTGATCTTTACTAAATTGTCTAAATTCCTATTTTAATAATGAGCTTCAAGTATTACCAAAGTTAAGTTTGCTATCCCTGCCTGCCTGCAGTTGTGCAACATAGAATCTTTGTATCACTCACAATAACCTTTTGCTTTTCTTTAGAAGAACCATTATGTCAAAAACTCCCTTAGTATCACTTATAATGGAAATAATCTATTATTCCCAATATGGGATTTTTATCCATATGTATTTTGGTTTCCTATAGCAACTTAATGACTAAATTTTATAAAGTTTGTTCAACCTTTAGAAAAAAAAAATATTTTTTTTTGCATACCCTGTAATAAAAATTCTAATCATTAGGTTTGGCAGCTATATAACATGGAAGAAAAGAAAAATCCTACAATAAGAACTAAAACACCAAAAATATTTATTCACCAAAGCATTCATTAATTCAAATATTTATATTGAGTACCTACTATATGTTGACTGATCTTCATGCTGGAGACACAATTGAAAACTAACAACAGGTTTAACTATGGTGAAGTTTACCATCTGTTATGAATAGAATTATGGCCTCCGGCAAATTCATAATTTCAAGTACTAACCACCAGTACCTCAGAATGTGGCTGCATTTAGAAAGAGAAAATATACTTAAATTAAATTTAATACATGTAATTAAATAAAAATGGGACTGTTTGAATAGACCCAGTGAATTGGAGTCTTGCTGGTATTCTTACAAGAAGAGAAAATTGGGACACACAGAAGGAACCAGAGCACATGCAGAGGAAAGGACATATAAATAGAGAGGGTGGTCATCTGCAAGACAAGGAAAAGCCTCAGAAGGAATCAAAGTTCTCAACACCCAGATTTTGGACTTCTCACCTCAAGAACTGTGAGAAAATCCATTGCTGTTTTTTGAGGCACCTAGTCCATGATATTTTGTTAAGGCAGTTCCAATAAACTGATACATCATCTCATAAAGGCAGGAGGATGCTATAAGTGCAATAATCATAAAAATGTATGATTATCAACTATAATAAATGTTGACATGAAAAAATACAAAGTGTTAGGCAAACGTGTCTTTTTTAAAAATTAATTAATTAATTAATTTTTTGACAGAGAGAGAGAGAGATACAGAGACAGAGAGAGAACTGAACTGGGGTAACTCCGCAGTTCAGCATATGGGTCCGCACGTGCCGGGGCTGGGATTCGATCCTCGGTCCCCTGCGCTGCAAAGTGAGTGCTTAACCAACTAAGCCATCCCGGCTTCCCCAGCAAGCGTGTTTTAAGGGTAGCTAATTTATCTGTGAAAAGGGTAGCATTATCAAAGTAAACACTATTTGAGCTAAGAGTAGAAAGATAGAAAGCAGAAGACAGAGAAAATGTGTTAAGGTACCAGTTCCTGAGGTGAATTTGGGCGTAGTATGAAGAGTTTAAAGACTAGAATGCCTGCAAGTAGGGACCAATAGAGTTAAAATTTGTGAGTTGATGCAGGAGAAATAGACAGGGACCAAGTAATGTGGGCCTTTGTGTGTGGCAGAACCCAGTTTACTTGTTCACCCAACCATGTTATTATCTTCTGAGAACATATGTAGACTTTATATCCCAACCACACTTACTGCTAGATCTGAACATATGATTGAGCTCTGACCAGTGAAATGTGGGGTTTGGGATGAATGAATGACAATGATGTATGCTGCTTCATAGACTGGACAAAAATACATCACACTTAATTGCTGATGTTCTTTATACATCAGCAAGCTAGATGCCAATGCTAGGGGGTTCTTGTGATTCATATTAAAGATGAAAGAGCCACCTACAGTCTGAGTCCCAGTGATCAGTGAGTAGAGTCCTTTCCATTGTTATTAGTGTGAAATATCTAGGCCATTCTTGGACACAGTTACAACCATGAGAGAAAAAACAAACAAACAAAAATGTGAACTGTGTTAAACTACAGAAATTAGTGTGGATGTGTGTTTGCTTTTCTTATTGTTTTTAGATAGTGGTTATAATTATTATTTAATTTCAGCCCCACGTCATAGTTTTTTTTTAAACTAAGATCTCAATTAATGTCATTAAATAGATTAATCAAATAATTGATATTGATCTAAAATGCTTGTTATAAAGATAATTCAGGTTGTCATATTAAATATACAGACCCTTTTTTTGTTGTTGTTAAATTTATTGGGGTGACATTGGTTTACAACAACTATGTAGTTTCCAGGTGTACAATTCTATATTTCATCATCCATGCATTGTACTATGTGCTCACCACCCAGAACTAGCTCTCCTTCCATCACCATATATCTGGTGTCTACTCCCATATACCCCCCACCCCAAAACACACACACAACTCTCTCTCTGTCCTCCCCACCTTTACCCTCAGGTAACCACCAAATTATTGACTGTGTCCATAAGTTTTTGTTTGTTACTTTCAGTTTTATAATCCACCTAATGCCCTTTCTTTAAGTAGTGTAGTATAAACAAATGTATTAGGAACCTTAATAACGTTTGTGTTTCAGATTTCCTGATGTAAAATGGCCATCGACTGACAAGGCAATTGCAAATGAAAGCAGTGAACCTGCTATGTTACAGAATTACATGCTTATGAGTTTGTAGTAAAAGATTTGGTATTGATTACCAGCTCATAAAAAGGGGGCGTTACTTCTGCAGGATCCTTTATATTGTGTTCTTGTGTATGCACATAGGTATAGAGGGGTGGATGGCTAAAGTCAATATCAATTTAGACATTTTTAGCAAATCTGAAAGGGATATTATAAGGTTGAATGAGAGTAGTGAAAGGGAATGGTTGGAACTAGAACTAAAATATTTATAATAGTTTGGCTTCAGAGACAAGGCAGAGAGATAATTTCAAGAAACCCCAGATTTCAGCATTTAGCCAAAAATACCATCAAATATCAATCAAGCCCAACAGCACTTTTTTTATCCTGAACATATGCTTGCATTGTTCATAATATATGACCATATATCTAAAATTTGAGAATTATGTTTAATTTTTATATAATTTTAAAATGTTATCTAATTTTGTTAATTTTTATTGTTGCTATATCAGGTATATTACAAAAATAATTTTTTTCAGTAAAAATGTCAAAATTTATTTATTTTAATTATAGTATAATCTTTTTAGAATATGTATATATATTTTTCCTGGTATTATTTTTCACTTATAAATTGTGAGAGAGACTGTTGAATGTGGAATGTGTTCAACATTTTTCCCAAAAGCTATTGTATGAACACTGTGTTTGTGATTCTAGAAATAAAGACAGCTACTTAATTATAAAATACTATGAAAGAAAATATACAAATTGGATGAAAATAGTGCCCAGTCACCCAACCACAAACACACACACACACTTAACATATTTTAAAAGATTTAACTAGTAGTCCTACTAATATGTATTATATCTGGTATTGTTTTGAAAAGACAAATTTTTATTCTATTACTGCTACAATGATTACTCTAAATTTCTGAATGCCATATCATTGTTCTCTATGGTTGCAAAGCCTCAACTCAAGACATGGTCATCCTAAAACTTAACAACACAAGTATTTTTACTTCATTTGGGGCACAGGAGAGTTCCTAACAAATCATTGTAACCCTAGTTAGAAATGAGTTTTGTATATAACATTGTCTGACACACCTAGGCCATCCATCCATTGAGAGATCATGAAATCTGGATTTTGGACCATCTTGGTACTGGTGAAATTAGTTCATGAAATTTGTTTTTCAGAATATTTCTGCTTAATTAAGTTGACTGATGATATGATATAGTTTAGAAACAACACATGTTATAGATTCAAAGGCATTAATATATACTTCAATTAATATTTTTTTAAAAATTGCCAATATAAACCTTGTGTCACCTTGTCATATTACTAATACTAATATATCAAGGATACTTATCCAGAAAAAACATTATCTAATTTCCTAAGGGTTAGCAAAAGAGAAGCTCATATTATTCTAATGATTATTGTTCTCTCTATAGCTTCAAATTTTAAATTAAAAAATACTGATTATGGAGTGTTCTTATAAAAAGTAGTTAATATGTTGAAGAGAGATAATGGCTAAGATGACAGAGATTTATCCCAGTTAAACTCACTTTGTCCTTTTGAGGTAATCACAGGAAATCACTGAAGGGTTTAGTGAAGGGAATGGCAGGGTCTGATATCTGTTTAGTAAAGTTGTGTGGGCAGAAGTGTGGAGAAGAGCTCAGAGTAACATTTTGCCAGCTATATCTTTTCTTATAACAATAGCATCATGTGATGATATAGGTCATGTTCAAAATTTAATAATAAAGTGAGAAAAAACTCAAATTTTTAGGAAATACTGGTTTAAAATGCACAAATATAATTAAATTTGATAGAATGTTTACCATATTCAAGCCATTGTACTACGGTATATACTTTGTGTCATCTTGTTTATTTTCCTAGGAAACTGGTTATCTTAAAGTAGTCACAGCTAGCCATTGTGTAAAATTGCTTAAGCAATGATCAAAGTCTGTGTTTGCCTCCCTATAGCTGTGCTGCTTGGTGATATCTTTTCGTATTGACTCTGAGCTTCACTATATGATTGAGTTTGGCTAAAGTACAGTAGCAAAGTAAGCCAAGATGTAAAACTGACTTTCACATTGAGTCTTGCTCTTTTGCTACTCTTAGAAACATTCTGTGTACTATCTGGTGAACCAGCTCAGCCTATCCTGCTGGATAATAAGACATATGTGACCCAGTTATCATCCTTAACTCTTACCACCAGAGGTGACTGTGAGCCAACTGTCAGATCATCCAGGCTTCAGAAAATGTAAGTCAGGCTTAGTTCAGTAGAGCCTAGTTTGAGTGAGAAGATTCACGTAGTTGACCCATAGATATGCGAGCAATAAATACATATTATTTAAACTGAAAATGTCTGGGTTAATTTAGTAGTGAATGCTGATATACCAATATATGCATATATACTCTCTTCTTCTAACTTACTAACAGGACTATAACATTTTTGCAACACATTCATATTCTCATTAAAACAAATACTAGTTTCTGGAAAAGCTGGGATGGCTCAGCAGGTTAAGTGCTTGCTTTGAATCCCAGGGGACCAAGGATTGAATCCCGGCCCCAGCCAATGAGAACGCATATGCTAAACTGGGGTGTGCTTCCTATGCAGAAGGCCTCCAGTTCAGTTCTCACCCCCCGATTCAGTTCCTCCGGGCTCATGGGGGTTGCCTCCAGTGTGGGAGGCCCCGAGCCCAGTTCCTGCCCTGCGTGGCCCCCCACCCACCTGTGTGGAATGAAACCATGTTTAAAACTGATGATGTACAATTATGGAGACTGCTCTGGGCCCTCCTCTTTCTCTCTGTCTCTCTCTCTGTGTCTGTCTCTTTCAGTCTGTCAAAATCAATAAAATAAATCTTAAAAAAAAAACAAAAAAGCATACAAATACTATTTTCTTTGATTCCAAGTAGTCAAACACAGCTATGTGTTCCAGATCTGGCTGATGAGGAAGAAGCAAAATTTAATAGGCAAGGCATTCATTTAGGCTACTGGTTTCCTAATATAAGGTGATGTGCCTTTTTAACCTTTACTCTCTCTGACTTCTCCCTGCTTGGGACATAAATGAGATGCCAGAAGGTTCACCGTGATCTCATTAAAAGTAAGATTCCACACATTTTTTGGACAGAAAAGAAGAAAACTAGAAGCAAATTGTGTTTGTGATGACCCAGATATATCAAACCTCAAAGTTCCTAATTCCAGAATGGTTTTTGACATGACAAAAAGAGTCTGTTTCATCTGTTATTTTATTCTTGTTACTGCAAAGGCAGATCTATATACTGCTAGCTGATTTACAAGATTAGAAAATAAAACATAAGAATGTTAACTAATACCCCCATAATGCTTACGGATTAATTGTATTTTATTTTCAAATCCACAAATATATATTGAGCACATATTATGTATCAGACCTTGTTTTATGTACTGGGAAGTGCTAAAATTTGAATCCAGTTTGATTACATAGTACCTGCTTTTCTACACTATTCTATGCAGGTTCCTCACAATAGTTCATCTCAGAATCTTAAATAAGTTGATGTGTATTTTTTAAAAATAAGTCCTAGGAACATAATTCTCAAAATTTAATTGAGAAATATTTATTCAGGTGTCTGTAAGATGGTGACAAGGAAAACTTGTCAGAATATTATTGCTATGTTTCAGGAAGGAATCAGTGCCTAAACTAATGAAAAAGCAATGATTGAGGCATTGGGAATGGTAAAGAGAAGTATTTCCAAAGGACAGAATATGTAGTACTGTTTGGGTATGAAGGAAGTAGAAAGAATTGACTTCTGTTGTGCTACCGGTACTAGCTGAGAATATAAAGCAAATGAGAACATTGGGAGAACTGAAATGTGTTCTATTAGTGTATGCTAATTTTGAGTTACCTTAGCAAAACTCAATGTAGTAAATGTACAGTAAAAGGGTTTGGATGTGCAGAGAAAGAAGGTAAGAACTATTTAACAACTGGTACATATTGGTTAATAATCAATTAGAAGGGATGCTGATTAGTATACCGTACAGGTGAGTAACAGGTTCATATAAGTACTGAATATACGAAGAAGACATGAAGGAAAGAGGGAAAGAGGAGAGCAGAAAGAAAAAATGGGGGGGGGGAGAATTAAAGGTAATTAAGGAAAATTACGCAAGAGCATTTAAATTAGAGAATATTTTATCACAACCATTAGAAGAATATATGCCAGAAACACAGACAACCAATTGGTCGTTATTCAACAAATATTAATTGGCCCCTACTTACACAGACTACGCACTTTTCTAAGGACAATAAGAATTTTTAGAAAGATAAATCAGGAACCTGTTCATGGTATATTTGTTTTTCATTCAGAGACTGTAGATAACTAAATACGTTAATAAATCCAAGACTTCGACATTTTTATACACACTATATGAGCTCTGAGAAAAGAGAAACAAGAAAATTATGGCATCTTTTATTAGTATTCTCTAATCCAATGAACAACTGTCTTTGGACTAGACTATACAACAAAAAGTGTGCTGATTCTTATGGATCTTATTCCCTAACAAACTGTAACACCATTTGGAGGCTAACATTAAAGAAAATAATAGATTGTGGGGCAGAATTGTATGTGCTAATTTTCCCAAAATTTCCTCTGCACTTTTAATGTAGACTCACACTAAAATATCAATAAGTTCTGGTGTTGAAGCCTGTACTGTGAAAAATCTGGTAAAATAACCAGAGTGTCTTACACTATAGCAGGCCAATTGAAGCTGAATTGATGGCATGGAGAAATAATACCTATACTCTACTCTACTATACAGAAAACATACAAGTGATGAGAATATCCTCTAATCAGGATTCTTTTTACCATGGTTCCTAGGCCTAATAGATCAAGAGGCAAATCCACTAGCCCTGAAGTCACAAGCAACTGATGACTTAGTTCAAAGCCTCAGAATCTTCTTGGATGCAATCTGAAATTGGCTCCTGGACACAGAAGATGAGGAAAGACTGGAGAAAGAGGCAGAGCAGTCAACGCTGGTAGGTGGCAGTCTTAATAAGCAGTGCAACATATATATGAGGTTTGTCTTGCATGGCTACTAGACAAGTATATCTCTGCATCTGTGGCAGAAACTTTAAGAGTTTATACAGATCCTTAATGGGATTCAGTCACACATACTATCCAGATGGTCTTAATAACACATTGCTTTTTGAAGTCTGTCTTTCAAGATGGTTCCGGTTACTGGAACAGTGAGATGAATGTATATTGTAAGCACAGGGGAGTGGGTAGAAAGCCTCTGATAGCCTGGGGGCAACTCACAGGTCAACCGGCAATCACATGCGTTTAATGATCTCCAACAGAGTCTTCTGAGCTCACCACTTTGGGCTACACTAAAAACTAGCTTATTTTTATTTAACTGCAAAATGAAGTAAAACAAAATGTATCTATGCTTTTTACAGTATATAAAGATTCCACCAAGTGTGTCACATAGAATAACTTAGGTCCAAGACTTAAAAAAATTCTCCTTCAATTCAGTGTCTCTTTACCTGAAATTCCACATCACTGAAGTATGAAAAATTCCAGTTAGGTGTCAAGTTGAGAGAGAGGGAGAGGAAGAGATAGATGATAGATAGATAGATGATAGATAGATAGATAGATAGATAGATAGATAGATAGATAGATGATTGATAGATAGATAGATAGAGGTTTTTCCCCAAGTTCTAAAAGCTGGGTGTCCTACAAAGTCATATATAATTTCCATATGGGAACATCAGCATGATTTCATCAATTCAGTAATTAGCATGGTGTCCTATTAAAATTGTAAGATGGCTAAGTTCCTTGACATTTATTTTGTACATGAAACACCAGAGAGCTGATGTACCTCTGTGGGAAGATGGAAATGTCTCTGATAATAGATTATAAACTGGTATTTATGTCTTCAGTATAAAATAGAGTAAACAATTAATAACATCAAAAAGTCACTGAGATGAACTGAGTTAACTATAGTATGGAACTGAGAAGTAGGTCTACATAGGTCAGCATAAGCTAAGAGAGCAAACACCCTCGAATCTCCCAGGGACTTTACACAATAAAGGTTTAATTCTTGCTCACACATAGCCTGATGCAAACAATCCTAGTTCAGCAGATTTCTTTTTTTTTTTTTTTTTTAAGATTTTTTGTTTGTTTGTTTGTTTATTTATTTTTGAGAGAGAGAGAGAGAGAGAGAGAGAGAGACAGAGAGAGAACTGAACTGGGGGAGCTCCCAGCTCAGCACATGGTTCCGCATGGGCCGGGGCCGGGATTCGATTCCCGGTCCCCAGCGCTGCAAAGTGAGCACTCAACCCACTGAGCCATCCCGGCTTCCCCTCAGCAGATTTCTTGTATGGCTATATTCCATTTAACACATTCAGGGATTTGCAGTTTCGCCATGTTACTCTACCGTGTTTGGAGTAATTTACTACCAGTCATGCAAACAGAGAATAGAGGGGGAGAAACTGTAATGACAGTCTTGCATTCAGGACTAAATGCAGGATGCTTCCTTTCTTCCCACAGTTGACCAGAACTCAGCCACATGATCCAATCTGGAAGCAAGAGAGGTGAGGCAAAGCAACCTTTCTAGTGCACAGGAATAAAGTAAATAACTTGATGAAATGTATTATTTTCTCAGACATACATTCAATTAGGCTCAAAACTTGATTAAGCGTGTGATAAAAATGTCATATTCCCCAAAGTATCAAACTTTCCTATTAGATCTACAACAGGATTGAAAAGAAACATGATAGAAATTAGTCTTTCAAGTGACTTTGATGTTGGAAAATCAAAAAAATTATTTTAGGAATGAGTTACAATTTTTTATTAACTATTTTAAAAACAGAGTGACAGCAATAACTACCATTTGAGTTTCTCTGTACATAACAATTTTGTTCACTTTTTGATCAATTAAGAGTCTATCAATTTTAAGTATGAATTTAGGATCTGAAAAGTGACAGATTTGATTTCACCTGTGTCTACCATGTAGCACTCATATATAGTCCATTTATCTCATAAGACTCATAAACTCTACTCAAATCAGTAGACAACAGTAAAGTTCTGAATCCCCAAGGATTAAAGCTAAATTAGACTCAGTGGTGAGTAATTCTTTATAATTATGTATATACTCCATACTCTTAAAGCTTAGTTCTGCAGATAAATAAGTGCTAAATCAGTGGTTCTTTAGGGGAAGCTTTGAAGAAAGAATCATAATATGAACATGTGGCTTTTGAGCAATTATTTCTCTTAATCTCAAGGCCTGGAAATATGCCATGATTTAGATACATGAATTGAAGACAGCATTGTGACTCTGTAATGTAATGTGTCAAGTGAAAACTTTGTTATCTATACTATATGATAAATATATATTTATATGATAATATTTTATCATATAAATTATCAAATAATTTATAATTTACTATTATAAATATTTTATTTATAATAGTAAAATTATATAGCTGTTACTTTGATATATAAAGCAAATTATTCCTTACAGGTGGCCTAAGAGTTCCTTTGCAGTGTAACTATTCTTGGATTACTGTGCCTGTCCTTAGTATCAACTTTACTTCATTATAAAATTTTCTGTTTCATAAACTATGATGTTTGTAATTCATCCTGCCACACTAAAATTAGAAAGCGCATTTAAACTGGAACTTCTTACAGTTTTTAGAAACCCGTACTTTTCATGAAAATTTGTTCCTTAAAGTTTTATTGAAAGAAGTGCATTCTACTACTTCTCAGAGAATACAATTGGGCAGTTGTTTTCAATTACTTTGTTAAAATATATATCCAGCGTTTCAGTCTCTCTGAATCCAGAATTTAATATCTTTGAATCTCAGTATCTTCAAATTTCATGATTTCTGTCTATTCAATGTCATTCAGCCCCCAAATTTACATACAGGTTTACACTAAAAAATGGGTCATCTATAGAAACACAAGCTCTCTAGTAAATACACTTAGAAAAGTAAATTCTGTCTAATCTAACATTGTTTTTGTTACTTTAGTTAATAATCTCAAATTTTATCTAAAACAGACCTTAAAATAGTAAAATGTATTTATAAGTTTCTTCTACAGTTTACGAGTGAAGATTAATTATTTTAACTCTATATTTTACAACAGATCATGGTGAACATAGATTTTGTATACTTTTGGCAGTTTAGTGGTGGAAGTGTTTATTTTGATTAAAAAACCTGAGGTATACAGTTGTTTTTGTTTGTAACCATTTTCAATTATTCTTGCTGAAGGATAGTAGAAAACAAGTGTGTAGTTAGCTCACAGTTAAAATATATAAAGTGGTATATGCTTTATTTCCTAATTTGAAAGACTGCTTGTGGCCTCATTAGAATATATGCAAAGCAGGGGCACTCCAGTAGAAATAGAATGGCTTCCCATAATTTGCACTTACTTTCTGTCTATATATAGATAACAAGATAAAGAGAATCATCAGAGAATCAAAATATCTCCCTTCCCTCTTCTATATGACTTTCTCCTTAAGTTGAAGTTTATCATTTGACTCTTGTCTTCACTATTCTAAGTCACATAAATAGCAGAAGTTATATCGAATAAAGCAGAAAACTTTATGTGTGGCAGGAAGCTATGTTTTTCTCATTTGATGTAGTAAAATTATATGAGTTCATATGGATTGAGAAAAATCTATGAGTTACACAAACCTCAAAATGCCTTTTCAGTCTTTCAAAAGGGACATATACTAGAGGTGCAAAGCACTTTACCTTGAGCCTATGATGTAAAGTGCACAAACCCTGGGGATGCTCCCAGGGGTGGCGAACCTTTTGGCAATTGAGTGCCAAAGTTTATGAAATAAGAGTATACTCATTCGACTCGCATGCCAACCCGAGTGAGATAGGGGTATCAATTATTTTTATGTCTATAAGAGCATAAACTATAATTTTTTAAATTGTATTCACAGCTCCGTGTGCTGAAATAATTGCTCCATGTGCCACTTTGGGCACATGTGCCATAGGTTCGCCACCTCCACGAGTCTAGACTGTGGGGGTACCCAATATTTGGGCTTCCCTGGGCCACATTAAAAGAGTTGTCTTAGGCCACACATAAAATACACTAACACTAACAAGGGCTGATGAGGTGAAAAAAGAATCTCAAAAAAAATCTTATAGTGTTTTAAGAAAGTTTATGAATTTGTGCTGGGCCTCATTTCAAGCTCTTCTGGGCTGCATGGGGCCCACAGCCTCAGATTCCACAAGCTCGCTCTGGAGGGCACAGCTGCAAGCTGCCTGTATCCCTCCCACCAGGTATCTGCTGGAACATGGAGTCTTTGAAGAGTGTCAAATTCAGCAGATACTCCTCTGCAATATTGCCAGCTTTTAGATGCCAATCGCACAGGTAGAACTGATGTGTCAACAGGATTACACAGAAGGGCAACTGCTAGCAACAGACAGAAAAGGATATAAAGAGCTGTTGCTGCTTGTCCCTACAGCTACAAGATAGGTTCTGTTCTGAAACAAAACCAAAATACAAAAAGGCAAAGGAAGCACTTTCTGCCTTCTCCTGATTCATTCAACTTGCTCTTTGAACAAAAAAACAAAAAACAACAACAACAAAAAAAAAAAGATGTTGCTGATTCCTAGGAGTTGTAGAAACGTCACTGAACAATGAGTACGATCTTCTGTGCCACATTCCCACCTCAGCCCAATGAATGTTTCAGGGGATGTTCAAAAAAACAAATTGGTTGAATTCAAGCTGTTCAATCAAACCAGTTTATAGTGCATTTCTGAAGCTGCACATATATTTTTATTCTAACGTTTTAAATTTATTTAACTACACATTGGAATGCTAGAAAGAATTTGAAGTCAATGATGTTTTATAATTCATCACATCAAAACTCTAGCACTAACTTTTACTTTCAGTGATTTCAATTCTGCAGCTACAAGAAGTATAATATCCTTTTAGCACAAAGAACCTATATTTCTGTGATTAGGAGAAAACTTAAGGATCTGATTATACTCTTCTCTTCCTTTATTTAATTGAGCATACATCTTTCCACCCAACCCATGATTACATAATTCATTATACTCTTCAAATTACTTTATGTTTTTGGCTACTCAATTACCCAGAGCTTTCTATACAGTAATTAGAGTTCTATGTGGTCATTGGTGATAATTAGCTGCCATGGAATATTACTTTTACATCCCAGAAAAAACAATGAGATTGCCACTGCGTTTTGTCCCAAGTTAACGCAACAACAAATTAAAATCTGTTCTCATCAACACTTGGGTATGGCTCATTTTCTATTTCTTATGGTATAATAATTGCAGATAATAGAAAATGACTTTTAACATGTGCATAATAAAATAAATTTAATAAATCTTTTATTAAATAAATTTAATAAAAGGAGCTCACATGAAAACTAATGCAGTTCCTAGTTTCTAATAAACTATTTCTTGATTTTTGTTTTAACTAAAAACAAATTTCTATGAGACAGACTGATTGCCATAGACTGAAACAGTTGGGGAGCACTCAATTTAAAACTATAAACAGGGGGATGCTAGGATCTCTCAGAGGGCTGAGGGATTGCCTTGCAGCTGTAGGGTCCAGAGTTTGAGTCCTGGCCTAGCCTGTGCAGACCCATATGCTGAACTGGGGTGTGCTTTCCATACACAAGGCCCCTGGTTTAGATCCTGCCTTGTGTGGTCCCATGTTCACCTGTCTGTGATGAAACTATGTCAAAACTAATGACATGAGACTGTGAGGACTGATCTGGGGCCTCCTCCTTTTCTCTCTCTCTCTATCAAACAATAAAATAAATATTAAAACAAAACAAACAAACAAAGAAAAAACAACCACTGTAAACAATGAAACAAGAATAGTTACCAAAAGAAAAAATTGAAATGCCATTATGAGAAGAGGAATCTTAGGCAAGCAAAAGCAGTTAATGTTTTTATTTTACAATGGTTTAAATGTTTAAGAGTTGTTGAAAATTTAAGTACTGTTATTATAGAACTAAATTAGAAATAAAATTAAAATAAAGGTGAAAAGTGACAGGGCAGAATAAAAAATTCAATTTTAGAAATCATCTAGAATTTTAAAAAGTGGAAAATAAAGAGTGGATTAGTGAATTAATAATGCTTACCAACCTTAATTTCCTGTTTGAAATATGTTCAAAAATCAATCATTGGGACAAAACAACAAAACAACAATAACAACAAATATTGAAGAGACACAAATGATGCCGTATGATGTCAGAAAGTGAGTTTGCCCTGAATCTTTAAGGACCCACCCCCAACAACACTGAATTTGCAGATCGTAAATTTTAATAGTCACAATTATCTTGTTTTTGTAATTTTCCATGGAGCTTCATAAAAGTTAAGAGTGCTGAAATGAAGAAATCAGACATTTAAGTTATTCAGAATCAAGAATCATGATATCAATGCATCAGAAGGGGGGGGGGAAAGTAAGGTGTTATTATTGTCTCTGATTAAATTTGGAATAATGTGAAGTAAAGGAGACTGAAGGATTTTGTGGGGTTCCTGAATGACAGTAGTTATGAGTTAAAAAAAAAAAAGAGAAATAAAAAGGCAACATAATTTTTAAAATAAAATTTAGAATAAGAATAGAACAGTAATTATTTGAAAGGCTGAATAGAAAAGCAAAGAATCTTTATCCTAACTCTAGGATCATAGTATTTATAAGAATGATCAGTATTTAGTTTCACAAGGGAAAAGGTACTCTCAAAAAGAATTAAGTTGAACATAAGACACATCAGGACATAACAGTGTAGAACATTTTGTAGAAAGAATGTTTATGTGAGAGTATTTACAGTGGAAAAAATGTCAGAGGGTACTGCAGCAAGTAGAACAGTGAGTATTGGAGGAGAAATCAGTGACAATTAGAAAATAAGACTAAATAAAAAGACTGGAGATAAGATGGACTTGCATGTCAAAAGCACAGAATGGCAAAGAAAAAAAAATATGGATAGACTGGCACCAGTGATAGGATGACACGGGCTCATACAATGCTGTAGACCTCAGTTGATTAACCATTACCCTTAACATTTTAATAGAAAAGATTAACTGATTCATTGAATGCTCAAAATATAGAATAATAATTAGGTCTCAGTGTAACTTCAAGGGTCTATGATACTACGGAGGAAAGTCATAGTGTCAATTATTAACAAAATGCTATTGTACACTCCTCAAAATAACTATGATTGTTAAATCAGCATTTAAAATTCAAATAGAAACAATAAATATAATACACACCTTGTTAGAGTGTAAATTTGTACATTGGAAAAGGATCTGCCACTATCTAAAGCAAAATGTAGAAAGACCCCATACCCAGGCAATTGCACTCCAGTTATTTTCCAAAAATGATTACAAATGGTAGACCAAAGGATGATGAAAGAGAATTTAAGCTCTCATAATTTGTTATATTTGTGGCATTGTAGAATAAAAAAAAAAGATTACGTGATAAAATTTAAATTAAAAACTCATAAAATAGATACAAAATACGTATATATATAGTAAAGTTATTTTTAAGATTATAAATTCTAAAGCTATATAAATTTGAATATGCTATACTTTAAATTTTTCATATTTCCAAAATACCAAATATAAATTAAAATTTAAAAGCAAGTCATGGAAACTTTTAAGGTTTCTATTGCAAAAATGGATGGTATCATTAACCCTGATTTAAAACTCAGGGCAGGGGCTACCAATTCATATAACCGGTGAAAATATAAGTTAAATTAGAGGTGCCTTTAATAAACCCAAATACAAATTTAAAAATCCATTAAGTAAAATTATTGGAGCCAAATGCATTTCAAAATTTAGACAGAAAATAATTTGGCCACGAAATAAGATTCACTTTCAGTTTTTACATCTGTTAAGCTTTTACAACAGTGAATAAGAGATTTAAAAAGTGAAGCATTTTCACTGGACATACCAAATGACAAAACCTCAGTACAATTTGAGTGCTGTAAATAGATATTTTGCAGTTTCTGGAATGCATACAATAAATAAAATCACTAAAGTAAGAATGTTCAGATTAAATATAGAAAATGAGAAATCAAAGATAGATTAAGGGGGAGTCCTGAGCAGCCTGCATTTTATAAGGGAAGTAAGGAAGGAGAAAATAGAGAAGACAAATCTTAATTATAAGGAAAATTATTCTATTAATTCTGATTATATGGGGAAAAATTAAGACAGAATGGTTTTATTAGTCAGGGTACTTTAGAGAAACAGAACCAATAAGATGTGTAGATAAACAAACAGATGAAGAGAAAGGAGGAAGGGAGAGGAAGAGAGAAATAATGGAGAGAGAGTTTGATTGGTTTAAGGACTTGGCTCATGCATTTATACTGTCTGACATGCCCAGAATCTGCAGTTCAAGTTCAGAGTCTTTCCTAGAGAATTCCTTCTTGCTCAGAAAATGTCAGTCTTCTTTTCAGGCCTTTAGCTGATTGGATGAGGCCCATACAAATTTTGGAGGGCAAGCTCCTTTACCAAAACTCCACTGATTTAAATGTTTGGTTCATTAAAAAAAACATCACAGAAACAATCAAACTAACATTTGACCACATGTTCAGAGGCCTTAGCTTAGCAATGTAAATACATAAAATTAACTACCACAATGGTAAAGCTTTCAAATGTTCAGAAAATGCAAATAAGTTAAAAAATAAACTCTTCCACTGGATTTAGTAGTTTTTATTTACTGGCTATGTATACCAACTCACTTAAACATAAAACCACAGAGATTTTACTTAATTCCTTCAAATTCAGCATATTTTTTCAGCCATTGCTGTTGTTTTCTGAGGGCCCTACGTTCTCTTAGCTTTCATTAGATCTTATATCACTATCACTCTTTGATTTGGTTACTTGCATTCTGAATTTCTCAGGGAAAATATTTGGGTTGTGTATCACATAACCAAAAAGTTTCTAAGTTGTTAAAATTCTATCTCAGTGTAATTTCTAATAGTTATTTACATTCTCACTTTCATTTCTTATTATATTTAATTAATTCCCTATAGAAAATTATTATTTCTCATCTGGATATGGAAGCAGCATAATAAGCAAGGTCAGTATCTATCTTATCTTCACTTTGCAATCTTTTTTATATAAGCCCTAAACTAACTTTTTGTAGCAGTATTCTAATCAAGCTGCTTACCTGTTCAATAATTTCCACCAGTCCTTTTTAATAATACTATAATATAAACTCTTTTGTCAGCAGTTAAGAACTTACACGATCTGACCAGGACTAATCTAAAACTCTGTATATTATAGTTTTGTTGCTTTTGTGAAACAATTTGATTTTTTGTTCTCGTTTTAACACTTTACTTTACAAACATCACTGCTTTTTTAATGTTCATCTTTCATCTAGCTATTTCTGAAATAGTATGTTAGTTATTTTAGTTTATTTGTAGATTCTCTTAGATTCTCAAAAGTGGTAATCTTATAATTTTCTAGTAAGTTTAGTTTAGTTTTCTTCACTTACTTTTCCCTGGTTGTTAAAATACTAGATATAAGACTAGTTGAAAGACATTAATAAAAATGTTGAGTAAAAATCATGATATTCTGCACC
>PVKE010029424.1:0-20264 GCA_004027555.1 Craseonycteris thonglongyai | reverse complement strand
TGTTATCTGGGTTCGATTTGGCCCACTGAAGTGCAAACATACGTATTTTGTTTTGTGTCACTACATAACCATTTTGACGATGCTCAAGAACCATGTCTGCTACATGCTTTTCGAGTTCTGGCCAATATGGGGTGCCTCTTCTTAATGCACACTTACTCCTTGGCATACTCTTTAATGCATCTTCATTTGCTTTCCAGTCGCGGACCATCTTTTCTGTTACTCCATATTGTCTTGCCACAGCACAGTTATTGTGTTCCTTGGCAAAGTTTACAACTTTCAGTTTGAAACTGGCTTCAAATTTCCTTCTTCTTGCTGGAGCCATGATGGGTTCTTTTCTACCAGCCATTTGTTGTACACCCACTAATCTTTTAGGCCGGCGTTATACAGTATTGTAGCTTCAGCTACACACAGAATGTTCTATTACGGTACCTTTTAACTCACTGTATGTGCCCTAATACTGTAGCATTGGCTACATACAGAATGTCCTATAAAGGCACTGTACCTTTTAGCCCATTGGATGTGCTCTAATACAGTCAATTTAGCTACTATGCATGTGCCCTGATACAGCAGCTTTGGCTACACAGAACGTTCCTGTGCTGCAACTGTATGTACCTCGGTGAGCCAATCACAACAAGCAAAGGTTCAAAGGTTAAATAGACCGCCTCTCTGACTCTGGCCAATCTGAGCAGGCTTTTTACTAGAACACAGTGTAGCTTCGGGTACAGAACATGTATAATTTGCATGCATAAAAAGCCTGCTTGGATTGGCTGAGTTAGAGAGTCGGTCTGAGCAGCCTTGCAGTGATTGGTGCGGGATCGAGTTGGAAAATTCGTTTAGCGGCATATCCAGACAATTTTCGGGATCGAGTTGGAAAATTCGTTTAGTGGCATATCGAGACGTTTTTCGGGATATACTCGGCGTATAAGACGACCCCTGATTTTCGGTTGACTTTTTTTTGTTTCAAAAGTCATCTTATATGCCGGAAAATACGGTAGTTTGCCTAACATCTTTGACAGTATGCACTTCTCACTCTGCTAATATTTGTCACTGTTGCACATTTTCTCCACAGTGTTCTCTCTTCTGGTTTCTTTCAAGGTCACTGCCAGTTTTCTTTCTAGTTCTCTTACTACCCATTCTCAGTTTCTTTTCCTCAGCATCCTATTCTTGGAGTGCATTTCTTCTCATTTTGCTCTATATCCTTCCTTATTGATCTGTCTGTTCATGCCCATGGTTTCAACTCTCCTTCAATGCAGGTAACTCTCAAATGTGCATTTCCAGACTCCAGACACCCATATCCAATGAACTACTGAAATCTTTACATCTCACTTGTCACATACTGAGGTGAACTCATTGACTTCTACCACCCAGCATGAGACTCTTAATTAGTTATTAATTTGCCATTCCATTCCACCCTTTTCAACCTTTATTTATAATAGGTGCAAGATTTTGAGAGGAAGGGTAGAGAAGAAATTATTACTGTCCCAATGACCTTGCTTCTCTTTTATTTACCTGACCAATTCAGCTTGGTCTTGTACTTGATATCTTATTCAGAAAAACAAAACTCATGGGGTTAATCAGAGCCACCCTCTTTAGGAGACTGTTTCTTTGAGGAGAGAGTCTTATTCCCACCTCAAGAGGCTTATCAGAGTCTCTTTTATAGACTCTGCTATCCCCTTATACTTGCAGCTATGTTTAGGGCCCTGCATAGTTAAGTCTTCCAGGAAGCTACCCACCTACTATGGTTGTGCCCTAACTCTAGACTCACTTTCCTGCAGAATTAGCAATCAAAATAAATGTATCACATCACATATTTTCCTAAGCCAGAATACCAGATATCATCCTTATTTCTTCTTTCTCTTAATCATCTCATTGGATCTGCTTCTTAATTTCTAAAATTAGTGAACTTTTTATTTCAAATAATTTATCCATAGATTCTCTTAAATTCTTGTGCAGAGAATGATATAATCTGTGTATAATGACAGTTTTGTTTCTTTCCTGTCAATCAGTATGCCTCTTTCTATTTTCCTTGGACCTCCAGTAAACTGTTAAATGGAAATAGTGATGGCAGCCTTCTTTGTCTTGTTTCCTTCTCAAAAGGAAACGTTTCTAATATTTTTTTTATCAAATTAAGGAAGTTCCCACATATTTCAAGCCTGCAAAGAAATTTTTTAAAACATCATACATGTGTCATCTTTTATCAAATGTTTTTCTTGAGGGGAAGCTGGGATGGCTCAGTGGGTTAAGCGCTCACTTTGCAGCGCCGAGGACCGGGGATTGAATCCCGGCCCCGGCCCCGGCCCGTGTGGAACCATATGCTGAACTGGGAGCTCCCTCAGTTCAGTTCGCTCTCTGTCTCTGTATCGCTCTGTCAAAATAAATAAATAAATACATAAATAAAAAATGTTTTTCTTGAGCTGATCATATTTTTTTCCACAGTAATTGGAAAAATTATGCTTTTCTAGTTACTTAGAAAAATGCTCTACATTTTTCTTTTCTTATATTACTCTTGTCAAAGTTTAGTATCAAGCATTTACTTGCCTCATAAATAAGGTGAGGAAGTTGTCCCTTTTTATTACTCATTGGAATAGTTTGTAAAAGATTAAGATTACATGTTTCTTACAAGTTTGCTAGAACTCACCTATAAAACTAACTAGACCTACTGTTTATTTTATTTTAGTTTTAGAGGGTAGATTTTAATTTCTTTAATAACTATAGGATTAGTCAGGGTTTATACTTTGAGTCTGCTTTGACTAGCTTGTTTTTCTAAGAACTATTCCTGAAGCTAACTTTTCAAATGCACTGACAAAAATTTCCTTAGTGGTTCTCTCTCTCAGTGGGATGTAATTTCCTTTTATAATTGCCTAGTATTCTTCAAACGTGTCAAGGTCATAAAAGACAAGCAAGAATAAAGGAAATGTCATGGATTGGAGGAGCTAAAGGAAAAATAACAACTAAATGAAATGTGGGGACCTGAATAGGATCCTGAACTAGAAACAGAACATTAGTGGAAAAAAAGAGGTGAGATTTGAATATGGTCTTCAGTTTTGTATTGTACCAATGTTAAGTTCTTTGCTTTGGTAGTTCTACCATGGTTATGTAACATGAGGAGAAGTTGTATGACTATATATGGGAGCTCTTCTATTTTTGCAATTTTTTTTGTAAGTCTAAAATTAATTTACAGTAAAAGGTTTATAAAAAAGAGATCATTCTGGTAACTATAGAAAATAGGCTAGGGGTGAGGGCAGACTGCACACAAGGAAAATAAGCATAAGTTCATGAAAGCTAGTTTGGAAGAGTAAAGATGGTGGCAGTAAAGATGAGAAGTGGTTTGTTAATTTTTAGAACTATCAGGTCTGTCCTTGTCTCATTTTTTTATTCCTAGAATTGTTTATTGACACCATCTCCCTTTTTAAATGGACAAAACTTGCTAAAGTTTTAGTGATTTTATTAGTCTTTTCAGTGAACTAAAGTTTTAGAAAATCCTTTTAATATTTTTCTTTGTGTTTTTTTTTTAATTACATTCATTTCTGTTCTTTATTTCTTCAGTAAGTATTTCTTGAGCTCCTATTATATTCCAGGCACCAATCTAGGCACTTGAAATAAATTAGTAAACAAAACTGTCCCAGATTTTTGTCATCAAAACCCACCAAATCTTAAATTCAGACAAGCCCAACAACAGTCCATTATAAGAGGAAAATGGTACATCTGCAATCAAGCCCAAGTAGCTCCAGAGGGCTTCAGTCAACTGTTGAGCAGGTAATCCAGACCCCCATGTCACCACCACAGTAGTACCTGTGCCCCTGCCCTAGCCCCAGACTTAAGGCCATATGGTGAGACCCATATGACCAGCTGAAGGAGGAGGCATAATTGCAATCTTGGTTCACAGATCAGTTGGCTTAATACGCTGTGTAAGCTGAAAATGAACAGTGGCTGCATTATAGCCATATTCTGGTGTGACCTTGAAAGATAGAGTGAAAATCCTCCTCATTAGCAGAACTGTGAGAGGTACACCTGGTTATCTACTTTGTGTTGAAGAAACGGCCTTAGGTGAGAATGCACATAGATTTCTGTGCAGTAGCCAATTACCTGGTTGTCTGAACAGGAAATGTACTAGAAGATCAGAGACAAGTCTTGTGTAGAGGTGTATGGGTGAATCTATGGTAGTGAGCATGAGTGTGATCTTTGTGTCACATGCAATGTGCACCTGAAAGCATCCACCACAACAGAGGCTTTGAACAATCAAGTAGACAAGCTGACTCAGTCAGTTGACATCAGCCACCCCAGAAATGGCATGATGGGCAAATAAAAGAAGTGACCATGGTGATCAAGATGAAGGCTACTGACAAGATCTAGATACTGCTGCCTCTGAATGTCTGACTTGTCAGCAATAGAGACCAATGCTGAGACCCCAAAATGTCCCATTCCTTGAGAAAACCAAAAAGCCACCTAGTGGCAGGTCAGTTATGTTACCTCCTTTCTTCCTGGAAGGATCAGCAGTCCATTTTCCTAGGGATAGGTGCTTATTCTGGGCATGCTTTGCCTTTTCTACCTATAGAGGAAGCTTCACATAACATCCTCATCTAGGGGCTGATTGAGCTATAGACTGTAGCCACTGACAAAGTACTTTAGATTCCTTGTATCCTGGGCCAAGCAGGAAAGAAGTGTCACTATCTTGGCAGGAGGTAGAGCTGCTGCTATACAGCAGGGGCAGCAGGGATACACGTGGTAATAGATGATCTACTTGGGAGCATCCGGGTGCTCCCTGGCTCCTTGTAACTGTGAATAGATACATATAGCAACCCCACCCTTAGGATTTGCCTCAGGAATGAAGATTTGGGTCACACTAACCAGGGAAGCCACCAAGACCTGCTGAAGTGATAGCTGAGGGTGAGGGAGATTCAGAATGGATAATGGAGTGGGTAGGTGATGAGTATCAGTTATGCCCCAGTAACAACTCCAAAAATGTCCCTTCCTCTAAGTTTTGCATTAAGACTAGAAGCCATGGAACCTGGAAGAGCTGTTCCCTGAAATTACACAGAGAAGTAGATCTATGCAACTTAATGGGTGGCTGTGGCTGCCTTGGAAATGAACTGCTCAGGTCTCCTGCTATGGGGAGTATAATTGATTGAGAAGTCCTGCAGGTCCACCACCATGTCCCCCCAGAAACCTCAATTCCCCTGGGCTGTTTCACTGTTCCAACTGTGACTGGGCACAGCTGGGGGACCCATGGAAACCCATTCCTGTAGGTCATGGAATAACTCATAGCTTTGGCTCAAGGACTCCCTATCAACTTGGCCAAACTTTCTTAGAATTGTGCTGCAGTTTGAGACTCATTTTACCCAAACCGCCTTCCTTCCTCCTCTCTTCACGGATGTCATCACGATCTCATTGGTGACTCTGACAAGGGTAGTTTTAGTGACAGGTGTGGATGACACCTGACTAGAGTCTGTTTTAGAGACAATGGGAGAACGGGAATTGGAGATGCTAAGTCTAGGCAACTTTTTTGAGGAGATTTGTTACAAAGTGGAACTGAGAAATGGGGTAGGAGCTGGCAGAGGAACTGAAGTCAAAGAAAGGATTCTTAACACATGAGAGATATGGGTAAGGGGAGAGAAAGACTCAAACAGATGGTGATGGAAAGATAACTGACTCCAGTTGCTGAACACATGTGCATGCAACACACAGACGATATAGTGTAGAATTGTACACTTGGAACTTATGTAGTTTTTACTAATCAATGTCACTCCAATAAATTTAACAATAAAAAAAGACATGGCCAAAACAAAAAAATAAAAATGATATGAGAGATAACAGCTTAGTAGTGTGCTGATAGAATTGATCCAGTAAAGATAAGAAATTGATGATGTAAGCAGAGTGAAACCCTGCGGGAATGGTGCTGTTGATTAGGTAAGAAAGGATGAGGTCACTGAGGGGAAGCTCTTCAAAGTGTTTGCTGCAACTCCCAGGCCCAAGCCTTGCCCGGGGTCAGTTAAACTCAAATAAAAGGACAGAATTTCCCACCCTGCCCACATGGTGCTGCATTTGCTCGGGCACTCACCGCTCCAGTTTTCAGTTCCCTCTTTGAGTTTAGTTATCTAGGAATCTAGCTTTGCTGTTTGTGATGTCAACTATGCTCTTAAACTAATTTTATAACTTTTACCCATTTCATGTTTTTGTGCCTGGAACTATTTCTGGCTATTATCTTATTGCAAATGGGAGTCTTATTGCAAATGAGAGTGATTTTTCTCGAGTGCAGATTTGATTAAGTTAGTTGTTTATTTAAAATCCTTCGGTGGTTTACAGTTACCATAAGAATACCATCTGGGCTTCTCTCGATGATATATAATACCTGTTTCTTTCCTCTCCAGGCTCCTACCTATCCATCTCTGCAGCCTCAGGAAACACCAATTTTCAGTTGTCAAATAGGTCAGTTTTCCTTTTTGGTTTCTGACCATTCTAAGAATGGCCTTCTTCACTCTGAGTTTATAAAACTGTCCTATAGTTAATGCAGTATATTTCATTTTATTTTATTTTTTTACATTTCAGATTTTAGTTCACTTAAAATATTTGTTTAATGATGTACTTTTTTTTTCTCACATTTTTAGCCTATTGCTCCAATGCCCTTTCTCCAATTTAAAATATTATATGACTGACTTGAAATGAAGACTCTAGCATATTTTTATTTATAGCACAGATTTGGGGGGTCTGTTGAATGTCAACTCTGCCTCTTCCCTGCTGTTGTAAGAATTCTTGGACACAGTTTAGATATGGCACTGTCACCAAGGAAGCATTTACTAATGTCATTATGTTTGAACATCATTATGACTTAGGAGTAGTAATGGGATTAATGGATTTGGGGGGACTCTATCCTGTTCTTTTGATCTGTTGTTCTTCTATACCTGTTCCAGGACCTTATTTCTTTAACTTCTTGTGGTTTGATAGAATGTTTTAATATCAAATAGGCAAAGTTCCCTGTGTGGACTTTAACTATTTGTAAATAACTTTAAATATTTTTTTTTAATTTCACATACAATAATGCTTTTTATTTGCTCCTATTTCCCAAGTCATTAGTTATTATAACAACATTCTAATGTTGTTGTTGTTTTTAAAAAATATTTTAGGATTTAGGATTTAGGATTTTGGTATTCAGATTGTAATCTTAGTTCAGAACTTTCAAAAAAATTATAGACAAAGGATTTCATAGGGAAAAGTTGAGTGGTTTAAGGTTTATTTGGGTTGGACTAATGTATCATGAAGATGAAATTAGTTACTATTTTTCATTGCTCTTGAGAACCATATGAAGAAATAGGTTTAAATTGCAACATGGACTTCAGTTAAACAAAAACAAAGATTATGTGTGTATGTGTATATGTATGTATGTGTGTATATATATATGTGTGTGTGTGTGTGTGTGTGTGTGTGTTTAAAATATAAGTCTGACTAGGGAGTGAAGCATACTTCCAAAACAAATGTTAAATACTATATAGACACTTTTTTAAAAGTCTGGTCTTCTCCCCCACCCCCCACCCCCACCCCACTTCCCTCCCTTATTCCAAGAATCTCCCAGCCAAGGGAAGGGGAACAAAACCCAGCTGGTTGCTTGAGGGGCTTTCTAACTTTATGATTACATGAACCTTAACCTTTAATGCAGGCTTTCCACGCATGTCAGGAACCAAAGTGCTGCCATCCTCATCAGTCTCACTGAAGCACATAGTTTTGCTCAAAAGATACATCTCTTAAAGCACTTATTTTCTTTGTCTTAATCAGTTCCTCTTGCTTTGTCATTGTATTTCAAGCATATTACTGAGTCATTATTTCTTCATATTCTCTTTTATAATATGGCTTTTCTCTTGTTTGTTTTCTGCACATATATTATGGGGCAGGGAGCAGCAGGAAATGATTCTTCACTCACCAATATAAGTTAGCGCTCTGTGGTTTCTTTTGCTGCATGTTTTTAAAATACACACTCACACTAATTTTATTAAATGTTTCTCCCAGCCTAATGCACATTATTGATGCTACCTTACATTTGAGGCAATTGCAAAATATGGCCAGTGAGCTAAAAACAAAAATAATGGAGACTCATGGCATTGCAGTTTCCAGAAAGGTCTCACTTTCCAGTAACTTCATTGTTTTGGATTAACATTAATCAACCAGATATTATCTAGAGTTAATATTATAGTGGATATTGTATAGTTATTCATTCATCATTCAGCAAATATTTATTGAAAGCCACCTGTTAGGTACTAGGAATATACTGGCAAGAAACTAGACATGAAGTTTTCAGTCTGGCAGGGTTGGCAGACATAAGCATTACACGAGCTATAAAAAAAAACAGGTGTCAAATTTATTTATTCAGCACACATCTCTTGAGCACCTCCTGCTTTGTGCAAAGCATTGAAGTTACATAAACTGGGAAGTGGATCAACAGGGTTGCCTGTGAGAGGAGCTGAGTGCCAGCTAAACTGTAGGGGCTTTTTTGAAGTTGTGAGTGAGCCAGTTCCTCTAAGGTGCGGAAGCCAAAGATCAGCAGGGAGGTAGTGTCAGACATTTCCCGCCTGTCTTCCGACTGCTTGACACCATTAGAGCCACCCAAAACATAGACTGCCAGTGCAAGGAGGGCAGCAGGAGCCACTGTGGAAGCCACCTCAAGTTGGCAGGTGGAGAGGTTGGCAGATGCGCCTTCAGCGGCAGTGAAGGGAAAGCACGGCAGAGAGAGAAATCCTCTTAATAGGGGAGGCTCTGAACAGGCCCAGGTGAGGGATAAGTCTCTGTAGCTTGTGTCTTCTCATGTGCTCTGGAAATGGGAGCTTTGATAGCCTTCCCAGCTTTGCTGACCTTGTCCAACCTGAGGCCTACAGGCCGCATGGGGTCCAGCATGGCTTTGAGTGCATCCTGACACAAATTTGTAAACTGTTAAAACATTATGAGATATTTTGCAATTTTTTTCTTTGTTCTTTTTAGCTCACCAGCTATTATTAGTGTTCATGTTAGTGTATTTTACATGTGGCCCTGGAACATTCTTTTTCTCCCAGTGTGGCCTAGGGAAGCCAGAATGTTGACCACTTCTGGCTATCAACCCTAAACCACATTAAGTACAACACCTTCCCTCCCCTTCAACCAACCGTCACTCATCTGGCTCAAAACTCATTTCTCCCATTGACTGACCTTTCACATAGAGCTTTCATTTATTTATTTATTTTTAAAAAGATTTATTTATTTTTTGACAGAGGAAGAGACCGAGAGAGACAGAGAGAAGGGGGAGGGCCCAGAGCAGTCTCCACAGTTGTACGTTATCAGTTTTCGACATGGTTTCCTTCCACACAGGTGGGCTGGGGTCACATAGGGCAGGAACTGGGCTGGGGGCCTCCCACATGGGAGGCATGCCCCCTCAAGCCAGGTGCTAAACTGGGGGGTGAGAACCAAACTGGGGGCCTCCCACATGGGAAGCACACCCCAGTTCAGCATATGGGTTTACATGGGCTGAGGCCGGGATTAGATCCTCGATCCCTGGGGCTGTGAAGTGAGTGCTTAACCCACTGAGCCATCCTGGCTTCCCCCTTATCACTATTTTAAACAGAGTAGAACTTAGATTTTTCTTTCATTAAAAAACAACAACAACAAAAAAACCTGAAATAAGAAAAGAGAATGCAACCAAGGTTGAAGCTTACACCTCATAAATGTCAGGACATGGGTAATGTTTCTTCACATTCTAGTTATTACACCTACTGCTGAGCATCACTTAGGAACAGTGGCCGAGGATAGGACTGGCAATCTACTGTGTGCATTCAAAGGCGGAGCCTGGGAGAGCCATCAAAAGATCTGGGTAAAATGTAGTGTGGACACTCTATGTTCTCCAACCTTTCTGTAGCTCTCTCCTACTTCAAACAGACCCTGTTTGTTGACCCTCAAGTCCCCAAATGGTTATGCTGCCGGTTTGCAGTCCAAACCTGACCTCAGCCTGCAGGATGTTTGCTGCAGAAAGAATCTATCTTATCTCTATTACTCTGTCCTTCCCCTATTCAACCTCTTCCCCTCAAGATTCCCTCTCAGATTTCCCATTCTGCTTAGTTCCCAAAGATGATAATCTGATACATTTATTTTAGTGTTTTGAATGACCACTGGCTCACTTTTCCTTAGGAAACAAGAATGTAAGTGGAGGTGGTTTAGAATATGTGTGGTGGGTTAGGAGGTGGAGGTCATGAGCAGGCCTGGGGAGAACCTTTTTCTTGTCCTCAGTCCTTAGGGTCAGGCTACCTGAAAACCCCCTTGCCAAAGATTGCCAAATTTTGATTAGTGGGTGTAGATATAAAAATTAGTGCTATACTTCTTAACCACAGATTTCTTTCTTTTATGAAACTAGGAAACTTATACATATTATTCCTGTATTATATTAGGAATAATTTTTATGAATAATAAACCAAAATTTATGGGGGGAAAATCCCATATAAGGTTCAATTTAGCATGGAAGAGAAAGCAAAAATGGCACATCTTCAAAGCAGCAGAAGGAGTAGTTGTGTTTACAGGACAGAACACTCACCAGCGAAACACCCAGAGGCCTTAGGGTTTGTCTAAGAATTTTATTTCAGTGGACTACTTTAACAGAATGGGTGTTTTTCTCTTTAGAGAAAAAAAAAAAGCAGCAATAGATTTTTCTTATGCCTGAGATTTTTAAAAATAATCCCCCCCACACACACACCCCTCCAGTTTTTAAATTCTGTCTTTCACATGCTCTATTTGAATTTTGTAAATTTGATTTCTCTTCCTCCTCCAATAGCAGAAGTTAGTCTTTTCTGATTTCCTTTGGGAAGCAGCTTTCAAGACAGAAGATGAGTAAGAATAGCAGACACCTGAGATATATTTTATTTCTCTCTAACATAACCAAAGACTAGCAGTCAAACACAAGTTAAAATTGCCTTCTCCCCAAGATTGTCAAACTTCCCTCTAGAAATTCATCTGGGAAATGTTGCCTTGTTAATAAGTGGATGGATAATGCCACACACACACACACACACACACACACACAGACACACACACACACACACACACACACACACACACCCCTAGCCTCTCTCCCTTCAGCTTTTTGCCTTTATAGGCACTGAAAACAAGTTTGAAAGAGGACTTACAGAGAGGTGGCAAAGTCCACATTTCCCATTCTTTAAGGAAAATGGCAACCAATATTACTCTGGGCTGAATGTTGTCCTTGTGATGTGTACCTTGGTTGGCCAAGCCACAGAGACTGGGTAGGAAAATGACCAACTGACATCTAGGTATATAGGTTCACTCCTGATTATGTGAAATAGAGTGGGCTGTCTGACTTTCATGTATTTATGAACCCCTGGGGATCTTGTTGAAATATCGATTCTAATTCAATAGGCTTCTGGAACAGGGCCCAAGATTTTGCATTTCTACAAACCATGTGATACTGGTGCTCTGTAGCACAGAAGAATGGCCTCTCCCTGGCCTCCTCTTCCTACCACCTTCATAATAGAACTTCAGAACTGGAAGGGATCTTGGACATCTTGTCTAATTACCCCTAAAATATTGGTCTATTGAGGGACTGCATCTGAATCACCAGGGAGCTTTAATACTCTCAATTCCCAGAGGTTCTGATTTAGTAGGCTTGTGGGAGGTCCCAGGTCAATTGGAGGAGCAAAGAAGCTTAGGACCATTAACAATCTTCAACAATCTTCTCCTTGTAAAGGGTGTCCCAAAATTCACTCAAGAAGTAATTTTGATAGAAAACAGGTTTATAATTAAAAATTGTAAGTTTTCATTGCTCAACAATGAAAATGTGTTGTTCTTTTGTGTAGCACTCCATTTTTAATACCGTATTTTCCGGCATATAAGACTACCGGGCGTATAAGATGACCGGGCGTATAAGATGACCCCCTAATTTTACAGTTAAAACATAGGTTTAGGCCTATATTCGCTGTATAAGACTACAGCCTCGGAAGTGGGGGGTAGTCTTATACAGCGAATATAGGCCTAAACCTATGTTTTAACTGTAAAATTAGGGGGTCGTCTTATACGCTGGAAAATATGGTAACCCTGAACTGTCAGCTGTCATGCTGTCTTTTTTTTCGTTGGCAACACTTTACCGCACAAATGACGCAAAATTCAAATCTTGTGTGAATTTTGGGACAACCTTTATAAATAAGGAGACAGATTGTAAGTGGCTATGTGTCCTGCCCAACATGACCTAGTTAGTGAAGGCATCAGGACTAGAACTTAGAGACCCCTTTTCAGCCTACCACCCTGCTATTTCCTCTTTGGCTGCCTGGGGCAGTTACTTCCACTACTTAAACCATTTCCTGCCCCTGAATAAATGATTCTTAAGTCTAAAAGGAAACTCAAGTCCAATGCTATTTAATCGGGGTGCCATTCCACCCATAACATTTCTTGCTGGAAGCAAGCCCAAAGAGGTATAATGGGGGTTGGTTTCCGTCCTACTCTGAAAGGTAGTTGCCTGGAGAAGTGCACTATGAAAATGGAAATGTTTCCCATTATATTCCTCTGGGAGATAATTTCATAATTTAAAAGGCCTTTGTTTCTGGGTGTTTTTCTGATGCTCAATGAAAATATTGATGCTTTCAATGGTTTCCACAAAATCAGCAGCCATAAAATTGACATGTAATCCTTTCTTCTGAGAATTTGAAACTTTTGTGTTTATTTTCATCCCATGTGCCATAGCTCTGGTATGAGGTTGTCTTTACCTGGTCTTGTTGATTTTAGGTGAAACACTTAACCTTTGCACAAAGCCTGTACCTTCTTTCTCCTTACTGAATGGTGCAGCTTCAAGGGATGAAATTGCGGTTTGGACTTTTCCTGAGTCTGGGTTCACCATTCCTGCTTTACAGTTATTTCTCTTTGGGAAGAAGAAAATCTCTATTGATGTTAAAGAGGGTATAAGTTGGTCTCATCCCACCTAAATAGGTAAGATAGTGGAAGGTACTATGGCTTTGGAGGGCTTTCATCACAATATCTGCATCTTGAAGCCAGACCTCGTCTACTCCTCTTGCAGTGGGACATCTCACCGCAGGGGCCTCTCCTCCCAGGTCCTGAAGCCAACTGGGCTGCTCTGGCAACCAGACATTGCAGCCTATGGGCACCTCCTGAAGGAGTTTCCTGGTAAACAGGACATCTTGTGACCCATCTCTTTGAGTTTCTTTGTTAGAGACAAATCTCTTCTTATCCTATGAAGGCTGTCTTTAGTGAAAAAGTAAACACAGGGAGAGTCTTCTTTGCAGTGAAATTTCTTTCTGGAGAACTCTATAAATAAGTGACCTAACTAAGAATAATTCTCTAGTGGTCAAGTCATGGAAACAACCCAAGTGGCCTTGATAGATGACTGGATAGAGAAGTTGTGGTGCATTTACACAATGGAAATTACTCAGCAACAAGAAAAGATGAAATACTGCTATTTGTGACCATATGGATGGACCTTCAGATCATTGTACTAAGCAAGATAATTCAGATTGAAAAAAATCAAGAAACATATGACCTCACTTATAGGTGGATTATAAAACTGAAAGTAACAAAGAAACAAAAACTCATGGACACAGTCAATAGTTTAGTGGTTACCTGAGGGAGGGGTTATCAAATATATCACAATAGAAAGAGAACTGACTCTGGGTGGTGAGCACATAATGCAACACATAAACAACGTAATGTAGAATTGTACACCTGGGACCTGTGTAATTTTTACCAACCAACATCACCCCGATACATTTAACAGCTAATAAAATAAATACATAAACTAAAAAATACACACACACAAAAAAGATTAATTCTCATCTGTAGGACATTATGAATGTATCCGGGGTAATGGATTCCAGCAGGTGCTTTCACTGTAACTTATAAGGGACTGAGCCCTTGACTTCGAGTGAGAGAGGTGAATGCTGGGCTCAGCTCCCCTCTGCATGACTGGGTGACCTGGTGAGCTTCATTCTTCCCATCTTTATGAGTGTAATGGAATAGTGTCACCCTGACTGTCTATATAAAATGTGAGGAGATATGTCAAAGCACTTTGTAAGCTGTAAACCTTGAAACAAATATAAAACAGTACTGTTGCCACCAAGAAATAATATTCCACATGTCATGTGTAATTGTTGGTCTTCTTTCCTATTTGACATTTATAAGCTGTGTAAAAGGTGATGTGGCAGCTGTGTGGTGGCTGTGAAAATTCTCCTCTCACATTAACGTCTGGGAGCAGAGTTTACTGAGTCCCGGCTGCTGAGCTCTGACGGCCAGCACTGCATCAGCACCGGCCATGATTTCCCATGGCTGAGTGTGGCGGGGATTCTAACATGTGGGCAACACAGCCTCCTCTGAAGGGTGATCTGGGCTGAGGACTCCTCATTAATCTTGCTGGAACTTTCCTAGAAACTGCAGAGCAGATTCAAAACTCCCTCCCTGCCCTTCCTTCTCTCTTTTCTTCAAAGGAGTTAGAATTCATTGCCAGATGATGGTTCCCCCCGCCTCCTCTACCTCCCTCATTTTCTCCACAGTTGTCTGTTCTTCTCTTAAGATGAATCTCTTGCCTGTCTGAATCTCATTTTAGCACCTGCCCCTTAGAGAGTTGGAGTAATGCAGACCAAGAATGCAACTTCCTGTGAATGTCTCACAGCACCAAGAGCTGCTAGCATGACAGTTCGCCTAGAACCAGGAGCTCCCTTGGCACATGCTTCTGGATGGAGTCAGTTCTCTGGCTCTGTTATTGGGCATGTACACAATTCCCTTACAAGCATCCTGCTCTTGACCCCACCACTCTCTGGCCACTAATGGCCTAGGTGGCCATTCACAGCGATGGAGTCAAAGCATCCATTTCAGGACCCAGGACCCACACTTTAACCTGCTCCATAGCCCCTCACTCAGGCCCACCACTTCTTTCTTTAATCTTTCATCCACAAAAGCCCACAATAGTCTTTAATGTTCCTCTATCAGAATGAAGTAGGTTGTGATCAAAATAAAAAAATCTCAGGGACTTAAAATAACAAGGGTTTATTTCTCGTTGGTCCCACACATCTATGTGGGTTGGTGGGAGGGCTCTGCTTGTCACAGTCACTTAGGGACATGGGCTGAGGCTGAGGGAGGCTCCCTGATGACCAAGGCAGAGAAGAGCAGACTGGAGTTTGAGTACCAGCAAGTAAATGCTACCTTCAGGAAGTGACACTCTTCTGCTCACATTTCTTTGGTCGAAGCAAGTCATTTGGCTGAGTCTAACTTCATGGGGAGGAGAAGTAAAGGGGAGCAAAGGGAATACTAAGTGCCACCATCCTTCAGGAAAGGTGGATCTGAAGGAGCCCTGTTTATTTCACACATAAATTCTTCTGATTGTCCTGGAAGCCTATGAGAGCTCTATTCCCTGAAAGAGTGAGAAAAACAATTCAAATCCCCAGAAGGCTGAGCCCAGAGATTTCTAAAACAGCAAAAGAAGAACAGTTGAGTTTTTCACATCTTGCTTCAGTTTGAACACTACAAATATCCATCTTGGTTATGAGAACACAGCCAGCAACCGGCTAGTTTTTGAAAAGACTGCCAATGTGACCAAAATGTCACATCACCAATATCCACGTGGCAGTATGCCAGCTCAATGTCATGGCCATGAAACAGAACCTCTACACCTGTTTCCAGGGCTCCTGGAGCAGGAATAGGAATCCAGCAGGTAATCCATGATGCCTGCAACTATGGTGGGGTACTTCCCTCGCAAAAGTGGAGCATGACTAAGCAGGGACCATATACTTCTTGTTCTGGAACTGACTTCATTTGTTGAAAACAGCCTATGTAGAACTGAAATGCCATCTTGTTCAATCCTTTGTGAGCTGTACTCTCAGAAATGGGTGTGGAAGAATTCTCTTCTCTGACCTCAGCTAAATGATGCTCTTTACATAGCTTATCTGTTGGGCTAATGCTTTTCCTGAGGTGTGTGGAGGTTTTTAAGTGCTTTGGATTTAAAATGCCAATTACAGTGTGGATTAAATTCCAGTTCTATTGGGTGAGGTAAATAAAAGGTATTGCCACATGGAACCATGAGCAGGCCATGTCAATAGAAAAATTAAGTCAAATAATTTGTCATGTTGTGTGAAACATACCACCAAAAAATGAACTCCAATGTCCATTTTCTCCATGGCTACACAAAATCAATTGACAGAAAATAAAAATACATAAAATATATGTACAGAGTTAAGTAGAGTCTCTTAAGGGATGGATAGTGCAGAGTAATAGAAGTTAAAAGATTGAGAATAGTTTAGCCAAGGAGGTAAGTATCAATGAGAAAAGAACTTTTGAATATATTAGCTTGAAATAATACAGTAATGGTCTATTTGCCCCCAAAGAAGACTTTAGGTCTCAGAGTTTCTCTGAGCTGTCACTACAGTACAGCATCCTGGTTCTTCTAAGTTTTAAGAAATTCATTAAAAATGATTATTTGTAGTCACAAGCCTCATTGTAGGCCCTGGTGAAGCAACTGTGAAAGCTGTTCATTATTTTAGCATAAACGACTGAATGGAGCTCTCTAGAATGGGTTGATATCCCCTTTCTTGTTATTGTTCATAGAACAGTGATCAAGTGTTCTATGTTGTCCTATAAAACCAGAACCCAGTTAGACTTCTGTGCATACTGTGGAGCAGCATTTTCTCTGGGTGCTGTTTTACACACATCCTTGCCAAGTTTTATTCAACCTAGAATTATAAGGACAAGGCCCATGTTTGCCTTAGGAGGGACAGACATATTGACTTCAGTCTGTCAGTAGCTTGCAGGTATGACACACTGGGAAAGTCTTTCTCAAGATTTATTTTTAGAAGAGCATTAGATCACTAGATAATAGATGGTATGGCATTGAGAGCCCTCTTGTTCCATTTTAGTCAAGGGATAGTGAGCTAAGGGTATAAGCAGGGGCTCACCCAGATCTATCTGATAGTCAGAATTAGAGGGAAATGCCTGGCTTCAATGTTATGGAAAATACCCATCTTTAAATTAGAATTGAGAAAAATATCTATCAGTCATTGGTAACAGAGATCTCTAATTGAAAAATAAGTGAATTTTCCCCCTGAGATTAACATCCTCCATACTGGGTGTGATTATTAGTCCTCTGAGAGTGAATCAGGGTGCATAGAAGACATCTTCTCAGTCCAGTTAGTCTCAAGGTGGAGCTTTGGTGACACTGTTATTAACCATAGGACTTAATCTGACCAAATAAAATGCTATCCATCAAGCACAGAGAATATATGATAAAAATAGCTACTATTTATTGAACACCTGCTATATATATCTCTATTCTAGGAACTTTACAGGCCTTATCTTTTTTAAGTTTACCATCTATTAGATTGTGTACTTGGGACTATATGTAGAAACCAGCTGTGTGCACTTTGGTGGGGAGAATATAAAACAATATTTTTTCTAAAAGATAGCTTTTTATTACATGAGTCTGGAAGCTCAAATATGATTCCTCTGATATTAAATCGCCAATACGCCCATCGTTGTGTTGGTCTTTTCCTGTATGACTGGAAATTCAATTATATTTTCTAAGGGCTAGGATTCTTGCAGGCAGGTAATAGAATCTGACTGATATTCAACTGGGAATTTTCTACTTAGAAGCATGTATTAGTTGGAATGCCTTCAGCTGAAAGTAATAAAATATCCTGCTAACAGTTGTTTAAACTGAAAATCATTTAAGTATTCCATTTAATAAGAATTCTAAGAGTTAGTGATTCGGGGGTTAGATTGAGTGTGGCTCAACAATGTCAAGCTGTTACGGTAAGTCCCCATCTCTACAATTGTGTTGGCCTCTTCTTTAAGGTCACAAGGTAGTTGAAATAGCCTAGAGTATCATGTCCTCACATAGTAACATCCAAAAGATAAGAAAGGGTGTTGCCATTAAAGTGGAGCTCCTTTTCTTTTGAACCAACAGTGATTCATCCCCTGAGACTGGGTTCATTGCCTCCTGTGGTAGACAGAATACCACCACCACCCCTACACTTCCAAAACAAAAAGATGTCTGTGACCTAGTCCCTGGAACCTGTGAAAATGTTATCTATCATGGAAAAGGGATTTTGAAAATGTAGTTATATTAAAGATCCTGAGATGGGGAGAGTACCCTCAATTATCAGGTGGGCCCAATGTAATCATAAGGATCTTTATAAGATGGAGCCAGGTGGGTTGAAGTCAGAGAAGGAGATGATGGCAGCAGAGATTGAAGTGACTCAGGGCTACAAACTAATAAGCAGATTCTAGAAGCTGAAGAACATAAAGTAATAGATTCTCCCCTAGATCTTCCAGAAGGAATACAGTCCTGGTGATGCATTTTAGACTTCTGACCTCCAGAACTGTGAGATAACTTTGTGTTGTTTTAGGTAACTAAGTTTGTGGTAATTTGATACAGTGGCAATAGGAAACTAATACAACCTCTCAAGCAAAATTGAGATTCTGTTATCAAGAAGGAAGAGTGAATAGCTGTGGGTAGGTAGCTAAGAAGATTTCCTACATTTTAGGAGAAAAATCTGAGTCACTGTAAGTCACAGTCTAGTAGAGACTATTGGCTAAACATAAACTCAATGGGTGGAGTTTATAGGTTGGTGAGTCTGGCATCAATGTTTGAAAGACAGCACTAATGGGCCTAACTAAGCTGACCTGAGAAAAATATGAGTTATAGTTGGGGTCTCAGATTACCAGATCAAGTTGTGGTGCATTGTTGTTGTTTTTTTTTCTTTTTTAAAAAAGATTTATTTTATTGTTTTGACAGAGAGAGACAGAGACAGAGAGAAAGAGAGAAGGGAGAGAGCTTAGAGCAGTCTCCATAGTTGTATGTCATCAGTTTTTGACATGGTTTTATTCCACACAAGTGGGCAGGGGCTGGGCTGGGGGTCTCCTGCATGGGAGGCATGCCCCTATGAGCTGGAGGACAAACTGGGGAGCCTCCCACACATGGGAAGCCAAACTGGGGTCCTCCCACTAGAGAAGCAAACCACAGTTCAGCATCTGGGTCCGCATGGGCTGGGGTCAGGACTCGATCCTCAGACCCCAGGGCTACAAAGTGAGCACTTACCCTGCTGAGCCATCCCAGATTTCCAACATTAAAAGTTTGTTGGGGAAGCCGGGATGGCTCAGTGGGTTAAGCACTCACTTTGCAGCGCTGGGGACCGAGGATCGAATCCCAGCCCTGACCCATGCGGACCCATGTGCTAAACTGGGGAGTTCCCCCAGTTCAGTTCTCGCTGTCTCTGTCTCTGTATCTCTCTCTCTCTCTCTATGTCAAAACATTAAATAAATAAATAAATAAAAGAAGGAAAAAGTGGAAAAACATGTCTTAAAAAAAACAAACAAACAAACAAAAAAAAACAATTTATAAAAAAGTTTGTAAAAGCCATTGAGAGCGAGGAACCTTACTGAAATCTGGGTATTAAATTAAAGATTGCATGATGAATGGTGAAATCTCTTTTTAGTCTCTTTCTACTCTTGGCTTCACAAAAACTGACTATCAGATTTATTACTTCTAGTCTTCTCTTGGCTGTATCTGCATCCCACACCCACCAGAGTATAAATTAGAAGTATTTCTGAGGGAAATGACTGGCTTGTGAAACTATATTAACTTGAAAATACTTTAATTTAGCTCACCTTACAATTAAAGGACAAGAATATGTTACAAGGTATAAATATATGTTGTAACAAACATGGGGAAAGACAAACTTGGTTGAAACAAATACTTCAGATTCAGAGTTATTTGCTTCATGCTAATGAGATATGGATAACTAGGAGATTCTTATGTTTAAAGATTTATTTTATTGTTTTAACAGAGAGAAAGACAGAGAGAAGGGAGAGAGCCCCAAGCAGTTGCCATAGTTGTAAGTCATCAGTTTCCAACATGGTTTCATTTCACACAGGTGGGCAGGGGGTGGGCTGCACAGGGTGGGAACTGGGCTGGGGGCCTCCCACATGTGAAGCACACCTCAGGTCAGCATATGGCTCCACACAGCTGGAGCCGGGATTTGACCCTTGGACCCTGGATTTGACCCTTGGACCCTGGGGCTGCAAGGCGAGCGCTTAACCCATTAAGCCATCCCAGCTTCCCCAGATTCTTATATTTAATTGTATCAAGAGAACAATGAATAAAAATTTTGAGCTAAAGGGGCTAAATTCACTTTAAGTTTATTTTTTAATTTACATATGCTTTGACTCTTTATAATTATACTTCCTCTTACATATTTACTTACTGAGGGCAGAGAGTCTCCACAACATTTAACTTCTAATTACAATGGTTGTTG
>PVKE010029423.1:0-20273 GCA_004027555.1 Craseonycteris thonglongyai | reverse complement strand
TGTACATCAGCGTGTAACCTGGAAGTGGCCCAGCCACCACGTTAAATTCTCTCTGCAGAAAACACAACCCATGGGGAGGGAAGTACCGGGCCAGTTAAGGGAGGTTACCGGGAAAAGCACAGTAAACAAGGGAAAGCTAGTTACTAGACTGAAGACACTGTCTTCTGCATTGGTGTCTAGAGCTGGGGTCCAGCCCCTCTTCCCGGGACAGCAGGGAGACCCCTGGCAAATGCAGATGCGTCTTAGGCAACAAGCCCACAATAATCCCGCTGACAAAGAAGCATACTTTGCAGGGACCAATTCTGTTCCCGTTCAGCGGCTGGAGAAAAGTCCCCAGAGCCCACCGCACCCTAAGTGGGGAACTGGGCTAGCTGACACAGGCCTCACTTGAGCGACAGGGACAGCATCCGCCTCCGTCTCACTCTGTTCTTGTGTAACTCGACACTCCATACAAATGCTCCTCCCCCCTGGCGCCCACCCAGTTCCCAAAATCCCAACTGCCCAGAAAGAGAAAACTTTGCAGAAATCGAAACTGCGAGGGGAAGGAAGCGCCCTTCCGCCCGCACGGCCCCCAGGATCCGGACCACAGTTGCACCGCATCAGCACCATGAACCACAGCTCCCAGGTCGTCTTCAGTGGCCACCGCGCTGGAGGCCCCCTGACCTATGAGATGCTCAAGGAGGAGCACGAGGTGGCCGTGCTGGGGACACCCCAGGCCTCCGGGCCCGTGACGACCACCGTGGTCAACATGCGCTGCGAGACAGTGGTGCCCGACCACATCGTCTGGTCCCTGTTCAACACGCTCTTCATGAACCCCTTCTGCCTGGGCTTCGTGGCCTTTGCCTACTCCGTGAAGGTAGGCGGGTGCACGGGGGATTCTCCAGAGACTATGTGCGACGGCACAGACGTCCTGCTGCCCCGGGGAAGGGAGTCCTTGTGTGTGTGTGTGTGCACGCCCTTGTACATGTGTGCAGGTGTGTGTACATGTGCGTACCTGTGTGCACGTGTGAGTGTGTGTGTGCACGTCACGGTGAGGCTGCATGGGTGTATGGGGAAAGCCAGCCCACGCTTTGTCCCCAAGGCTCGAAGGAATTCCCTACAGACCAGTACCAGAGGTGACACCCTCCAGACTCTCCATGGGGCTCCAAGACTCTCTCAGAAAGTGCAAAGGGACTCAGTGAATTCGGCCCCCTGGTGGGGTGAGAGGCCAGAGACAGGGTCTGGGAAGAAGGGGGACCAGCCCCAAGAGCCCTGGGGAGGCTGAGAGTGTGTGTTGTGAGGAAGGAGGTCCAGGCCCCAGGACGGAGGGACCCACAGGGCAGGGTCCTGGTCTGGCTCCAGGGAGGAGGGACGGGAGGGTCCCCAGTGTGGCTGAGGGGCACGTGCAGACTTCTCTGGGCAGGGACCAGCCGGGGAAGGACCTGAGTTGCAGCAGGAGGCTCTCTGCAGGACCCCCAGCCACCCTCACCGTCTCTTCTCCCCCAGTCTAGGGACAGGAAGATGGTGGGTGACGTGATTGGGGCCCAGAGCTACGCATCCACCGCCAAGTGCCTGAACATCTGGGCCCTGGTCTTGGGCCTCCTTGTCATCTGTGGCGTCATCATTACGGCCATTGTACTTGCCATAATGGGCAGTGCCTATGTTCACATGTAATTTTCCAAGAAGTGTTAGACGTCGTGAAATGTAACGGAGGCCTCTAGCGGGTGCCCCTGGCTTGACGCTGTGGGCTTATTCACAGCTGTTTATACTCACACGTGTGCACAGCCGTTAAATAAAGGACTTGCATGTGAGGGTGCTGTGTTTGTACTTCTTGGGGGCCCTGCTGAGTCCCCAGTGCGCCCTCCTGCTGCAGCCCTGGGGGTGGGAGGGTCACGCCCTGGCTTGGGTCCCACATTCGGAGGTCAGGCAGCGCTCAGCACGGGCAGGTGGTCCGCAGCCTGGAGCTGCGGGACCAACCTTCCCCCTGGACCACATCTGCCCTTCGCTCCCCTCGTCCCCCCTCAGGACCTCGCAGTCTCTGAGCAGCCTCAGGAGTCAGCCCGCCCATCTTCCTCCAGGGCTCAGGGCAGCCAATCGGGAAGAGGATAGGATCTCCCTGGTGACTGGAGACTAGTGACTCCTCCCACCTCCCGGCCCCGCCCACTCGCCGTGTACCTGCTGTTCCCGGCCCCTGCTCCTCCACCTTCCCAATCCCCACCAAGTACCCTGTCTTTTCGGCCCCTCCCATCGGCTCTTGGCCCGCCTAGCACGCAGCTCAGTCCCGCCCCTCCGCCTCCTCGCCCCGCGCACTGGCGCTCTCCGTCCTCCTGGCCCCGCCCACCGTCCCCGGCTCAGCCCGGTCCGCCTGGGCACTGCGCGTCCCACCTCCTCTCCCAAGGCCCCTTCCGGTCACCGGTGCGCCCCGTCCTCCTTTCCGCCTTCGTCCCCCGGCCGCTCTTGGGACGCCTCGTCCGCCCGCATCGATGGGCCACCGCTGCTGGTCGTGAGCACGAGCCCCGAGGTCGGCGCCCAGGGCCTTCCGACGGGCCTGCGCCGCCAGCCTCCCGGTCCCGTCCCGCCGCTCCGGGCGCGCGGTCCTGGCGGTGGCTGCACGACCGCGTCTCCCACGTCGCATCCCTGCCGCCGGGTCTCCGCACGGCAGGCGGCGCTCCTGCCCGGCCCAGGGGGGCCCTCGCCGGGGCCGCCGCGCCCCAGGCGATGGTTCGTCCCTGGGCGGCGGACACCGGGAGCACGTCCCTTTCAGGCCCAGAAGGGGGTTCTGCCGCCTCCGTCCTGCAGGACCGTCTTCCCAGGGCCTGACCCTGCTGCTTAGACGTGGGACGCCCCCTTGAGACCCGGGCTTACCGGGGGGACTCCGGCCCGTGCGCCCCCTCGGTCGTGGGGGTCCTGGTGTGGGGAGCAAGGCGCAGGCCGAGGCCACCCCAGCTCCCAGTAGCAGATCCAGGTATCTATCGAGCAGCTGATTTCCAGGTCAAGGAACACTCTGTGTCCCCGGTGGCCCCAGATGTCCCACGTCGTGTGCCCTGGAGCACATGATAGCCTTGGGCCAGGGCCACCCTTCCCCAATCGCACTGACCCCCGGGCAGGACTCACACCTCTGGGAAGGAGAGACTTATCCACGTGTTGCCCGGAGCTGGGGCCAGGAGCACCTAAGTCCTGAGGATTGATCCACCCGCACCCCCATCCCCAGGGCAGCAGCAGGATGGGGGGGAGGCCGGGATGGGGACTCAGCAGGGCCCCCAAGAAGCACAAACACAGCACCCTCACGTACAAGTCCTTTATTGAAGTCGGTTGTGCACACGTGTGAGTATAATCAGCTGTGAATAAGCCAACAGCCTCAAGCCAGGGGCACCCGCTGGTGGCCTCCATTACTCTTCATGACTTCTTAACACTTATGGGAAAATTACATGTGAATGTAGAAACTGCCCGTTAAGGCAAGTACAATGGCCATAATGATGAGGCCACAGGTGACAAGGAGGCCCAAGACCAGGGCCCAGATGTTCAGGCACTTGGCGGTGGACGCGTAGCTCTGGGCCCCTATCACATCGCCCACCATCTTCCGGTCCCTAGACTGGGGGAGAAGAGACGGTGAGGGCGGCTGGGGGTCCTGCTGAGAGGCCGCTGCTACGACTCAGGTCCTCCTCCGGCTGGTACCTGCCCAGAGCAGCCTGCACGTGCCCCTCAGCCACACTGGGGACCCTCCCGTCCCTCCTCCCTGGAGCCAGACCAGGACCCTGCCCTGTGGGTCCCTCCGTCCTGGGGCCTGGACCTCCTTCCTCACAACACACACTCTCAGCGTCCCCAGGGCTCTCGGGGCTGGTCCCCCTTCTTCCCAGGCCCCATCTCTGGCCTCTCACCCCAGCAGGGGGCTGGGTTCACTGAGTCCCTTTGCACTTTCTGAGAGAGTCTTGGAGCCCCATGGAGAGTCTGAGGGGTGTCACGTCTGATACTGGTCAGTAGGGAATTCCTTCGAGCCCTTGGGACAAAGAGTGGGCTGGCCTTCCCCATACACCCATGCAGCCTCACTGTGAGCTGCACACACACACAGCACATGTACACGGGCGTGCGCACACACACACAAGGACTCCGTTCCCCGGGGTAGCAGGACGTCTGTGGGGTCGCACACACTCTCTGGAGAAGCCCCCGTGCACCCGCCTACCTTCACGGAGTAGGCAAAGGCCACGAAGCCCAGGCAGAAGGGGTTCATGAAGAGCGTGTTGAACAGGGACCAGACGATGTGGTCGGGCACCACCGTGTCGCTGCGGATGTTGACCACGGTGGTCGTCACGGGCCCGGAGCCCTGGGGTGTCCCCAGCACGGCCACCTCGTGCTCCTCCTTGAGCATCTCATAGTTTGGGGGGCCTCCAGCGCGGTGGCCACTGAAGACGACCTGGGAGCTGTGGTTCATGGTGCCGACACGGTGCAGCTGTGGTCCGGATCCCGGGGGCCGTGCGGGCGGAAGGGCGCTTCCTTCCTCGCAGTTTCGATTTCTCCAAAGTTTCCCTTTCTGGGCAGTTGGGATTTTGGGAACTGGGTGGGCGCCAGGGGGGTGGAGCATTTGTACGGAGTGTCGAGTTACACAAGGACAGAGTGAGACGGAGGCGGGTCCTGTTCCTGTTGCTCAAGTGAGGCCTGTGTCAGCTAGCCCGGTTCCCAACTTAGGGTGCGGTGGGCTCTGGGGACTTTTCTCCAGCAGCTGAAGGGGAGTAGAATCTGTCCCTACAAAGTACGCTTCTTTGTCAGCGGGATTATTGTGGGCTTGTTGCCTAAGACGCATCTGCATTTGCCAGGGGTCTCCCTGCTGTCCCGGGAAGAGGGGCTGGACCCCAGCTCTAGACACCAATGCAGAAGACAGTGTCTTCAGTCTAGTAACTAGCTTTCCCTTGTTTACTGTGCTTTTCCCGGTAACCTCCCTTAACTGGCCCGGTACTTCCCTCCCCATGGGTTTTGTTTTCTGGAGACAGAATTTAATGTGGTGGCTGGGCCACTTTTAGTTTGCACGCTTTCTGCACATCTCCCAAGTACACAGGAGGTATCCAACATAGTAAACTGTTGTTTTCCTGCTGTTAATCTGTTCCTAATACAGGGTTGTCTCGTCCAAGCACTTAGGAGGGTTACCGAACCCAAGTCTATGTGTCTGATGCTCGTAAAGGCCAAAACTCAAGGCCACAGCATTTGCAGTCAGGAAAGATTTATTGATCAAGAAGATGGGGGGAGCAGGGATGGCTCAGCAGGTTGAACACTCGCATTGTAGCCCCAGGGTCCGAGGATCGAGTCTTGGTCCCGGCCCTGGGCTGTGGGGATCCTCGTACTGAACTTTTGGTTCCCGCCTGGTCGTGCCTCTCATGCCGGCTCCCACCTGTGTGGATGGAAAACTAATGACATACAACCATGGAGACTGCTCTCGCCCTTCCCCCCTCGTCTCTGACTCTCCCTGACTCTTTGTCAAAAACAATAAAGTAAACCTTTAAAAAATATATTGAAAAAAGCAGATGGGAGCCCTATGAGTGCCTCAGATCCATTGTGCTTGCCAGATGGATGAAGCATTTAAGGGCTGGGGGAGCAGGTCGGCACCGGCTGCACGGACACCGAATGCTCGGCCCCTGCAAGGGTCCCGGGGGTCAACTTCCGGTGGTGTGCCGGCCCTGTGGGTCCCCGGGCGGCACCGGGCGCGCACTTTGGTTCCGGGAGCCGCTGGAGGCCCGTGGCATCTCCTCTGCCCTCGCTTCCGCTGCAGCGCTTGCGTTTTGGCCTCTAGTTCCTGTAAAGCCACGGTCAGAGCCGGCACAGGGCCCTTGGGAGCTGGCTCTGTGGTTACAGAAGTGTCCAGATAAAATTATTTGTCTCATTCCAACCACCCACCCAGCCCCAAACCTGTGCAGGTCTGGCTGTCCCATGTGGGGCCCCTACCACTCGTCACATAGACCCCCACCCACCCTGCAGCCGTGTCAGAGTCGCAGGTCTTCTGTCATCAAAAAGGATGTCTTTAGGAAGAGAAACGATTGCGATCTGGCGCACGCAGCCATGGTGAGTCACGTGCATGGGGTCAGAGCCAGAAGCAGCAAGACTGTGTCTCCGGGGGGACAGGAAGGGCTGTATGACCGCAGAGCCCGGAGCCCCTTCCAGGGCCTCCCCTGCTTCCTGTGCAGGTTCAGGGCTCTGCTGTAAATGTGCATATTTCATCCTTTGGATCAAGACCTTCCTGCATGGGGAAGCCGGGATGGCTCAGTGGGTTGGGCGCTCACTTTGCAGCACCCGGGACCAGGAATCGAGTCCCGGCCCCGGCCTGTGCGGAACCATGTGCTGAACTGGGAGCTCCTCCAGTTCAGTTCTCTCTCTGTCTCTGTCTCTGTCTCTGTATCTCTCTCTCTCTCTCTCTCCCTGTCAAAAATAAATAAAAATATAAAAAAAAAAAAAAAAAAAGACCTTCCTGCAAAAGCATCGCTGATCCCTAGGGAGCTCTTCCAACTGCAGCCTTCATGTCCCCTCTCCCATCAGAGGGCAGGATGGGGACAGCGCGGCCCACCGGTGAGCGGGCAGCAGGTGCTGAACTTCAGAAAAAGGACAATCCTAAACAGAATTAGAACACGATAACCCCCTGCCCATGGTGACTTTACACCGGAACGCAGGCCTGCGGATGGTGGAGCACAGGCCATCATTATCTGTGATAGACCCAAGTTCTCGGCCACAGGGTCCACAACCACAGAAGCCCCCTTCCACGGTCGCTCTGAATTGGAAACAAGGGCACGTGTCGTGGATTGGGCGGGTGGAGAACCTGGGGGCGGATCCAGAGACGGGCTGCGGGCGGGGCCGAGAGCCCATGGGAGGGGCCAAGCAGGCAGAGGAGCAGGGGCGGGGCCAGAGGAGGGGCAGAGTGAGTGGGCGTGGCCGGGAGGTGGGAGGGGTCACTAGTTTCCAGTCACCAGGGAGATCCTATCCTCTTCCCGATTGGCTGCCCTGAGCCCTGGAGGAAGATGGGCGGGCTGACTCCTGAGGCTGCTCAGAGAGGGCGTGGTCCTGAGGGGGGACGAGGGGAGCGCAGGGCAGGTGTGGTCCAGCGGGGAGGTCGGTCCTGCAGCTCCAGGCCGCGGACCACCTGCCCGTGCTGAGCACTGCCTGACCTCCGAATGTGGGACCCACCCCAGGGCGTGGCCACCCCACCCCCAGGGCAGCAGCAGGAGGGCAAGCTTGGGATTCCACAGGGCCCCCAAGAAGCACAAACACAGCACCCTCACGTACAAGTCCTTTATTTAGCTCGGTTGTGCACACATGTGCGTATAAACAGCTGTGAATGAGCCGACAGCCTCAAGCCAGGGGCACCTGCTAGTGGCCTCTGTTAGTCTAACATTTTTCGGGTTTTAACTACATAGATAACGATAAAAGCGGTAACAGAAATGAGGCCCAAGACCAGGGCCCAGATGTTCAGGGATTTGGCGGTGGACCCGTAGCTCTGGGCCCCAATCACGTCACCCACCATCTTCCGGTCCCTAGACTGGGGGAGAAGAGACGGTGAGGGTGGCTGGGGGTCCTGCTGAGAGCCTGCTGCTACGACTTAGGTCCTCCCCCGGCTGGTCCCTGCCCAGAGCAGCATGCACGTGCCCCTCAGCCACACTGGGGACCCTCCCGTCCCTCCTCCCTGGAGCCAGACCAGGACCCTCCCTGTGGGCCCCTCTGTCCTGGGGCCTGGACCTCCTTCCTCACAACACACACTCTCAGCCTCCCCAGGGCTCTTGGGGCTGGTCCCCCATCTCCCCAAGCCCCGACTCTGGCCTCTCACCCCACCAGGGGGCTGGGTTCAGAGTCCCTTTTCACTTTCTGGGAGTCTTGGAGCCCCATGGAGAGTCTGAGGGGTGTCACGTCTGGTATTGATCTTTAGGGAATTCCTTGGAGCCCTGGGGACAAAGGGTGGGCTGCCCTTCCCCGTACACCCATGCAGCCTCACCGTAACCTGAACACGCACACAGCACATGCATGTACACACACACACGTGCAGACAGGTACATGGGCGTGCACACACATGTGCACGCAGGTATGCACATGTACACACACCTGCACACAGGCGTGCGCGTGCGCGCACACACACACACACAAGGACTCCCCTCCCCGGGGCAACAGGATGTCTGTGGGGTCCCATACACTCTCTGGAGAAGCCCCCGTGCACCCGCCTACCTTCACGGAGAAGGCAAAGGCCAAGAAGCCCAGGCAGAAGGGGTTTAGGAAGAGCGTGTTGAACAGGGACCAGACGATGTGGTCGGGCACCACTGTCTCAGTTTGGATGTTGACCACGGTGGTTGTCACGGGCGCGGAGCCCTGGCGGGCCCCTGGGACGGACCCCTCGTGCTTCTTCTTGAACATCTCCTGTTTTGGGGGAGCGCTGTGGTCCATCCCAAGTGAAGAGGGTGGAAGTGGGGTTCCTGAAGCTGACACTGAGCCATGTGGGTCCCGATGCTCTGGGCCGGTGTGAGGCTCCCACCCTCCTCAGGGTAACTTATCTCTCAAAATCTTCTTCCTGGGGTTTGTAAGTTGTTGGGCACTAGGAGGGGGAAGAAACCGCTGAGTGTGAGGTCACACTAGGATGGGGGCAGGGCTGTGGTCCACGGATGTTTCATGCTTTGGGCCCCTGTCACTGCAGTCAAGTCCTCGTCCTCCTTGGCGTAAGGAATGGACAGGAGAGATCCGGTGGCTAATCAAATGCGAGCCTTTATTGGGAGCGCTCCCTGGCGAGGTTCGCAGGCCCAAAAGAAGATTGGGACCGGAGAAGTCCCGCCTCAGGAAGGGAGTGAGCAAATTTTATAGGGTTCATGGGTGGGCAAGGAGCAGATCAGGCAAGTAACTAACGGCTGGTGTCCAGATATGGTGTTGTTTGTCGAGCTAGGGCACTCCAGGTGGCTGCGTCTGATAATGCCAAGCATCTGGGCTCGGTGGAAGGTCCCGCTGTTGAGAGTCCCCTCGCAGGTGTGTGGGAGACTGTCAGGGTCTGGAACTGAGGAGGTTGGGGGTGCAAGGTTGGAGGTTGGATCTGACTGAGCACAGTGGAAAATCCTTCCTTCTCTCGTGGTTCCTTGGAGGATGATAAACAGTCTGGGATCAACATGTTTTTCTGCAGCCAGGTGTCTGATAAGAGATAAACAGCCAACAGTGCGTAGGCGGTATCTGAGCAAACACACAGAAAAGATACTTTCTTCCTGTACTCCCTAAGAAACTGGCATGTATAGTTTTCTTTAGACTACATTGTTTCAAGGTTAAGCTTCCTTGTTAGAACAGTATATAAGTTTGATGCTCAATAAATTCGCGGCTGCTGCAGTTATGTGTGGCAGACCTCCCTACATTTGGTGTGTGTGACTTGTCTTTCCATCCCCAACTCCCATTCAGGCTGTTCGAGAAATAGACGGCTGGCTCTGTCACCGGTGGCATTAGCTGCTTGAAAAAGTCCCTTTGCCACATCCTATCTGCCCAGGCCCCCGAGACCCACTGGCCTTACACTTGGGGACCGTGATGGCCTGGTCCTCACATGATAGTGGGGAGCAGAATCCCTCTGGCACCTGGCACCACAAGGACAGGGCACCCCCAGGTGTGCGGAGTTGGTTTTGAGTGGCAGGTAGCTCACAGCTGAGGACAAGGCTTTCAGTCCACTAGTTCTGAGCTGCCATCAATGGGACTCACTGCGTGTCCTGCTGTGTCTGTCCCCATGGTTACCAGCCTCACTCAGGTGCGCTCAGGGACTTAGACTCCGGAGCTGTGTCCCACCTGCGGCAGCTCCCTGGGCATCTGTGACAGACTGTGTGGCTCTCAGGGTGTCAACCGGGAGACTGTGAGCTCGGGGTACCCCTGCCTGCGGGCGGGTGTGTGTTTGGGCTGGAAGAGGGGAGAATGGGGTCGGCACCTGTGTCCCACTTCCCCGGCCCAAGCCACACGGTCTTCCGCGGTGCTGGCTGCCCCAGGCTCCCTGCTGCCGGGCCCAAGTCCCACGACACACAGCACACGTGCCCTCAGCTCCGCCACCTCCCGCGACAGCCAGGCCTGGAGTGGCGGGCATCTCTCTGGGTCCCTGGTGACATCACAGGTGGTGGCAGTCACCCACGGCCAACCTGCAGTGAAGGTTCTGCCGTGTCTTCAGCACCTTAGGCTCCTGTCTGGCTTCTGTCCACGGTCTGGGCCTCGTCTGGACACCTGTCGTCTTCTCAGTGTGAGGTCCATGGACCCGCAATGGCCGCCTCTCCCGGGAGCAGCACGTGCACGGAACCCCGGGGACGTCCGGGGGCTGGACACCCAGGCACCTTCATCCCGCAGTTCCGGAATTCCTGTTTCGTGCCTTTCCAGAACTGCACGGTCACTGCTTACGGCCGCACCTCCCCTGCAGCAATGGTGAGGCTTGCCGTCTGTCCCCAGGAGGCCCATGGGCTCAGCGGGGAGTCCCGTCCCTGGAATCCCGTTGTCGGTTTCCTGCCGAGGCCCCAGGGGTGCACCAGGACTCCCCCATGGTTCTGGGTCTTTCCATAAATTGTGGTAGTTCCTGCTGCCTCTCAGTCTTTAAATGTGTGTGCGTCGTAATAATGGTTGTGGGGACATATTCCTGTCGTGTTTTTAATAGTTAGCATATTTGCTCTACCTTTTTGTTCCTTTTTTGTTGATAGTCGGGGGATGGATGTGCTCTGATTTTATAGCTTTCATGAAATGTCACATCCATCCATCCGACAAGGACTTAGCGAGCCCACGAGTGACCAGAGCGCGTGGGCGTGGACCCTCAGCCGCCTGTCGTGTCTGTAGTGGTTGCTCCCCAGAAGACCCCCTTGGTGCCCCACCCCCACCCCCACCGGCCTGTCACCTCCTGTGGGACAGACTCCAGCACTCATAGGCATCCTTCTGCCGTCCTCTTGTCCCCTGTCCCCTCGCTGGCCTTACTCACATGGCTACTTGAGGTATATGTGGCCGCACTATCTGCCCTGGGGCCCCAGGCTACTTCCCGTATTGGGGGTGGCCGCTTGCTCCTCCTCAGACGGACGTTGGTCCCTTGTTTCCTCAGAGGCTCCCAGCTCTTCCTGGATCTATTTTTCTTCTTTTCACTTCCTCCTCCAAGAGGGTTTCCATGCAGGAGCCTGGGAGGGACACCTTCGGAGGGCCCGGCATGCAGCTTTCTTATCCTCCGATATCTGGGTCACAGTCCCTCTGGACAGTCATTTCTTTTTCTCTCAGTTCTTTCGAATGTCACCTTGGGACCCTCTCCTGTGCTTTGCTGAGCAAGCTGGTGTCACCATGGCTACTGTTCCAACAGTACCTAGAGTGTCCCTGGGTGTCTGTAGGGGAGGCTGAGAGTGTGTGTTCTGAGGAAGGAGGTCCCGGCCCCAGGACGGAGGGGCCCATAGGGCAGGGTCCTGCTCTGGCTCCAGGGAGGAGGAACGGGAGGGTCCCCAGTGTGGCGGAGGGGCACGTGCAGGCTGCTCTGGGCAGAGACTAGCTGGGGGAGGACCTGAGTCGTAGCAGCGGGCTCTCAGCAGGACCCCCAGCCGCCCTCACCGTCTCTTCTCCCCCAGTCTAGGGACCGGAAGATGGTGGGTGATGTGATTGGGGCCCAGAGCTACGCGTCCACCGCCAAGTGCCTGAACATCTGGGCGCTGGTCTTGGGCCTCCTTGTCACCTGTGGCCTCATTATGGCCATTGTACTTGCCTTAACGGGCAGTTTCTACGTTCACATGTAATTTTCCCATAAGTGTTAAGAAGTCGTGAAGAGTAATGGTGGCCACCAGCGGGTGCCCCTGGCTTGAGGCTGTTGGCTTATTCACAGCTGATTATACTCACACGTGTGCACAACCGAGTTCAATAAAGGACTTGTACGTGAGGGTGCTGTGTTTGTGCTTCTTGGGGGCCCTGCTGAGTCCCCATCCCGGCCTCCCCCCCCATCCTGCTGCTGCCCTGGGGGTGGGGGTGGGGGTGGATCAATCCTCAGGACTTAGGTGCTCCTGGCCCCAGCTCCAGGCAACACGTGGATAAGTCTCTCCTTCCCAGAGGTGTGAGTCCTGCCCGGGGGTCAGTGCGATTGGGGAAGGGTGGCCCTGGCCCAAGGCCATCATGTGCTCCAGGGCACACGACGTGGGACATCTGGGGCCACCGGGGACACAGAGTGTTCCTTGACCTGGAAATCAGCTGCTCGATAGATACCTGGATCTGTTACTGGGAGATGGGGTGGCCTCGGCCTGCGCCTTGCTCCCCACACCAGCACCCCCACGACCGAGGGGGCGCGCGGGCCGGAGTCCCCCCGGTAAGCCCGGGTCTCAAGGGGGCGTCCCACGTGTAAGCAGCAGGGTCAGGCCCTGGGAAGACGGTCCTGCAGGACGGAGGCGGCAGAACCCCCTTCTGGGCCTGAAAGGGACGTGCTCCCGGCGTCCGCCGCCCAGGAACCCCCAACCATCGCCTGGGGCGCGGCGGCCCCGGCGAGGGCCCCCCTGGGCCGGGCAGGAGCGCCGCCTGCCGTGCGGAGACCCGGCGGCAGGGATGCGACGTGGGAGACGCGGTCGTGCAGCCACCGCCAGGACCGCGCGCCCGGAGCGGCGGGACGGGACCGGGAGGCTGGCGGCGCAGGCCTGTCGGAAGGCCCTGGGCGCCGACCTCGGGGCTCGTGCTCACGACCAGCAGCGGCGGCCCATCGATGCGGGCGGACGAGGCGTCCCAAGAGCGGCCGAGGGACGAAGGCGGAAAGGAGGACGGGGCGCACCGGTGACCGGAAGCGGCCTTGGGAGCAGAGGTGGGACGCGCAGTGCCCGGGGCGGACGGGGTTGAGCCGGGGCCACTGGGCGGGGCCAGGAGGGCAAAGCGCCAGTGGGCGGGGCAAGGAGGCAGAGGGGCGGTGGGCGGGACTGAGATGCGTGGTGGGCGGGCCAAGAGTCGGTGGGAGGGGCCGAGCAGGTTGAGAGTGTGTCGTGGGGATTGGGCGGGTGGAGGAGCAGGGGGCGGATCCAGAGGCGGGCTGCGGGCGGGGCCGAGAGCCCGTGGGAGGGGCCAAGCAGGCAGAGGAGCAGGGGCGGGTCCAGAGGAGGGGCAGAGTGAGTGGGCGGGGCCGGGAGGTGGGAGGAGTCACTAGTCTCCAGTCACCAGGGAGATCCTATCCTCTTCCCGATTGGCTGCCCTGAGCCCTGGAGGAAGATGGGCGGGCTGACTCCTGAGGCTGCTCAGAGAGGGCGTGGTCCTGAGGGGGGACAAGGGGAGCGCAGGGCAGGTGTGGTCCAGAGGGGAGGTATGTCCTGCAGCTCCAGGCCGCGGACCACCTGCCTGTGCTGAGCGCTGCCTGACCTCCAAATGTGGGACCCACCCCAGGGCGTGGCCACCCCACCCCCAGGTCTGCAGCAGGAGGGCGCGCTGGGGACTCAGCAGTGCCCCCAAGAAGTATACACACAGCACCGTCACGTACAAGTTTTTTATTGAACTCGGTTGTCCACACGTGTAAGTATAAACATCTGTGAATAAGCCGACAGCCTCAAGCCAGGGGCACCCGCTAGAGGCCTCCGTTACACTTGACGACGTCTTAACACTTCTTGCAAAATTGCGTGAACGTAGAAACTGCCCATTATGGCAAGTACAGTGGCCATAATGATGAGGCCACAGGTGACAAGGAGGCCCAAGACTAGGGCCCAGATGTTCAGGCACTTGGCGGTGGACGCATAGCTCTGGGCTCCAATCACATCACCCACCATCTTCCGGTCCCTAGACTGGGGGAGAAGAGACGGTGAGGGCGGCTGGGGGTCCTGTTGAGAGCCCGCTGCTATGACTCAGGTCCTCCCCCGCTGGTCCCTGCCCAGAGCAGCCTGCACGTGCCCCTCAGCCACACTGGGGACCCTCCCGTCCCTCCTCCCTGGAGCCAGAGCAGGACTCTGCCCTGTGGGTCCCTCCGTCCTGGGGCCTGGACCTCCTTCCTCACAACACACACTCTCAGCCTTCTTAGGGCTCTTGGGGCTGGTCCCCCTTCTTCCCAGGCCCCGTCTCTGGCCTCTCACCCCACCAGGGGGTCGGGTTCACTGAGTCCCTTTGCACTTTCTGAGAGAGTCTTGGAGCCCCATGGAGAGTCTGAGGGGTGTCACGTCTGGTAGTGGTCAATAGGGAATTCCTTGGAGCCCTGGGGACAAAGGGTGGGCTGGCCTTCCCCATACACCCATGCAGCCTCACTGTGAGCTACACACACACACTGCACATGCATGTGCACAGACACGTGCACACCGTTACACACATGTACACACACCTGCACACATGTACATGGGCATACACACACACACAAGGACTCCCCTCCCCGGGGCAGCAGGAGGTCCGTGGGGTCGCACACACTCTCTGTAGAAGCCCCCGTGCACCTGCCTACCTTCACGGAGTAGGCAAAGGCCACGAAGCCCAGGCAGAAGGGGTTCAGGAAGAGCGCGTTGAACAGGGACCAGACGATGTGGTCGGGCACCACTGTGTCATGTTGAATGTTAACCACGGTGGTCGTCACGGGCCCGGAGCCCTGGGGCGTCCCCAGCATGGCCACCTCGTGCTCCTCCTTGTTCATCTCCAGTTTTAGGGGATCACTGTGGTCGATCCCAAGTGAAGAGGGTGGAAGTGCGGTTCCTGAAGGTGACACTGAGCCGTGTGGGTCCCGATGCTCTGGGCCGGTGTGAGGCTCACACCGTCTCTACAGGAGTTTTGGTCTCTCAGAAGTTTCGATTTCCTGGGGTTTGCAAGTTGTTGGGCACTACGAGGGCGTAAGAAACCACTGAGTGTGAGGTTACACTAGGATGGGTGCAGGGCTGTGGTCCAGGGGTTTTTCATGCTTCCGGCCCCTGTCACTGCAGTCAAGTCCCCGGGGGGTTTTCCCAGCCTGCCTTCCCCTCACTTTCTCCATCTCAGCCCCAACCTTGAGCACCTGGCTGTTGCAAGCGGGGCCCCTACCAGTTATCATGCCCACTCCACACTCCAGTCCCACAGGGAGCCCCCAAGACCCCCCAGCTCCGTGGTCACCGGTCCTTTCCCGGTCTGAAGTCCACATTCCCACTGGGGTTGAGTGTCTCTAGGTGGCAGGTCAAGACTTAATGCCCTTTAGGAGCCCCCAGGCTCTCTCAGGAGGGTGCCAGTGAACTCGGACGCCACTGTGGTGGGAGCGGGGGATTCTGGGATGCTGGGCCGCAGCCTGGACACACAGGCTGGCGTTTGCGTGCTCAGCCTGCTCTCTTCTCGGCTCCTGTCCCATCCTCTCAAGGAGAAAGAGCTCGAGGTTGGCAGGAGGGTGCCCCAGCTTCCAGCCTGTGCCCCCATTTCAGGGGGAGGCCCTGTCAGCTGAGGAGCCGCTCCCCGCTCTGCCCAAGGCTGCAGGGTGTGCCTGGCAGAGGAGGCTGTAGTTGGCATTGCCCTTGGCCTGGACTGTGCCTTAGACCCTGTCACCTTCCTGCCAGTAGCTCAGCAGGGTCCTGGCTTTAGCCCAGACCCCCACCCCCGGGCTCCTGATGGCGCCCACACTCCCCAGCCTCAGTCCCTGGTGTTGGGTCCTCGTCCAGCTGAGGGGTTCTGATCGGTGCAGCCTCTTCCCCGGATCTCCCTCACAGAGAGTCAGCTACTTCCTGTGGCCACCAGCTCTGGAGCGCCCCCGGGACAGGTGTCACCTGCAAGTCCTTCCTGTGTGAACTCCCGTGGAAATACCTGGTGTAGAGCTTTTCCTGCTGGACCCACTGCCCTGAGGCTGCAGTTCCTGTCAGCCGCGGCAGGGATGAGATGGGCCGGGAATGCACCGAAAGCCCCCAGCTCCCGCCTGTGGGCAGCCCACCCGGGGGGGCCGTCCCTGTCCCTGGACTGGACCGCGCTGGGCAGTCGCTCAGTCTGCGGGGCCACTGTCACCCCCGGCCGATCAAGTGGACGGGAGAGGCCTCAGGGGCAGGGTTCACAGTGAAAGGTGGCCAGCAGTGGCCAAGTGACGCATTGGGATAGCCACTCCTTGTTCTAGCATCTTTAGACGACAATTCATGGGTTACACTGTGACCTTTTTAAATCAGGTAAAGCTGCACCTCACAGTGTTCCGTTTTGCCCGTTGTGAACCAGCCCCGTCGAGTTCTGGACGATCTCCCCGCGGCTGATGAGACCGGGGCCCTGAAGCACTCAGCTTCTTCCCCTGACTTGATTCCTTTAGCCAAAAACCTGCTTGCTATTGGTCCGGGGTGCCCTGCTCTGGGCACTTTGTGTCTGTGGAATCAGACAACACGGGGCCCCTTTGTTTCTGTCTTATTTCACCGAACATCCTGTTTTCAAGCTCCACCGTGTTGCCGCTTGTGTCAGAACCACAGCCCTTCGGGTGTGTGATGAAGCTAGTATGGAGAGGAGATGCTGGCATCACAAATGGGGCCACAGGGGGGCCACCGGCAGTCCTTTGGCTGCCACGAATCACGGCACTAGGGTCACCGTGTGCAGGTTCGTGGCTGGTCACCTTTTTCTCCGTCTCTCCTGCACCCACCCAGTCGTGGAAGTCGTGGGTGGCTCCCACGGTCATTTCGAGGACCTGCAGGCTGCCTCCCGCAGCAGCTGCACCGTGTCACGTGCCCAGCGGCTGTGCACCAGGGTTTCAGTTCCTCCATATCCTCCCCCACACTAGCTTTTACTTTTTAGAACAATCGCCAGGGGCATGTGCCTGTGGTTTGCTGTGCATTTCCTTTTAATTTTATTTTTCTAAGATTGGTTTTACTGTTTTTGACAGAGACAGAGAGAGAAGGGGGAGGGCCCAGAGCCGTCAAAGACAAAGACAAAGGGCAACGTACCTGTTTTCTTCTGTTCCTTGCATCAAATTTAAGAAACCATTGTCTAATCCAGGTCTGTGAGCGTCTTTTCCATCTGCCGAGCCTTCTTCAACGCCTTTTCTCGGTGTTTTGGGGCTTTTGGCATACCAGTCTCAGTCTCACACCTACTTGTCTAAATTTCTTACTGAATGTGTGTTTTTATACTATTGCCAATGGAACTGATTTCTTCTTGAGATCCGAGGGTGGCTCATAGCTGGTATTTTTGAAGGTTGACCTTTGTCACCTGCAACTTTGCTAATCTCTTTCATAGCTTTTTAGAGCTCACTCTTTACCTTTAGTTTTTTTTTAAGATTTACTTTATTGTTTTTGACAGACAGAGACAGAGAGAAGGGGGAGGGCCCAGAGCCGTCTCCATAGTTGCACGTCATCAGTTTTCGACATGGTTTCGTTCCACACAGGTGGGCGGGGGCCATGCAGGGGGAGAACTGGGCTGGGGGCCTCCCGCATGGGAAGCACACCCCAGTTCAGCACATGGGTCCACACGGGCCAGGGCCGGGATTCGATCCTCAGTCCCTGGGGCTGCCAAGCGAGTGCTCAACTCGCTGAGCTGTCCCGGCTTCCCCAGCCTGTGGTTTTGATGTTAAGCAGTGTTTGCCATCAACACCCTTTAGCAGACCGAGGAAGTGTCCTACTTCTAAGCTGTTCTGAATGTTTTTATTTTGAATGCTGGTTTCTGTCCAGTGTTGTTTCTGCAGCAACTGAGATGACTACGTGGTGCTTTTTCTTCATCTTGAGTGATTCTGGTCTGAAGCTGTTAAGAGTCCAGGCATGGGACTTGCGTGGATACAGAGAGCCAGTTGCTTGTGTTTTGTTAGGCGTGACTGCGGTTCCTGCCAACGTGCACCCCTCCCACCCCCCGTGAGGTGCTCACCTGCCACCTCCCTGCGGCGTCACCAACAAAGCGTTGTCACATGTTGTCAGTTTTCGCCAGTTTGATAGAAGTGGGATCTGTATTATTTTAGATTGCATTTCTCTAACAGTGAGTGAATTTAAGTCTTTTTTTTCATATACTGGAGGGTTGTTTTTTTTCCTAAAGATTTATGTTTTTATTGTTTGAGAGGTGTGACAGAAAGAGAGAGAGAGGGAGAGAAGGAGAGGGCCCAGAGCCGTCTCCATGGTTGTACGTCATCAGTTGTGACATGGTTTCATCCCACACAGGTGGACGTGGGGCCGCATGGGGTGGGAACTGAACTGGGGCCTCCTGCATGGGAGGCAGGAATCTCTGTTGTGCAGCCGTACCCGCAGCTGCCAGTTGCACCAGTTGCACCACAGTTCAGCACACGGGTCGCACAGGCCAGGGCTGGGATTGGATCCCTGGACCTGACCATTGGGAGTCGAGCTCTCAGCTGCGGAGCTGTCCCAGCCTCCCGTTTTCTTCTTCTAATGTCAGTTGTCTGTGGGTGACTTTTCTCCACTTTTCCTTTCCAGCTTTGAAGATTTCCTGGCACGTTCGGGATAGCGGCCCACCGACTGCTTGTACATTCTGCATTATTTCCTCCTGATTACTCAGTAGCTGTTCTGAAAATCGGGTGACGCAGAGACGACCCTGGCACCAGGAATGTCTTGAAAAATCAAGCTGAGCAGAGGACCAGGTCTGTTTGCTTAATCTTGCAAAGAGCTTTCCTCCCTGCTGGCTTTTTATTTATATTCCATTAATAAGAATACATACATGAAAACAATCATCAAAACATACAATCAAGAAAGCACAGGAACAGGAGTATATCCTGTTCCCATAAAAAAACAAAATTAGAGAGTTTAAGATTCCCTTTAAGCTTCATATAAAGTTCTCCAGCATTCCTTTAAACTTCAGCACGTAATCCCCAGCATCCGGTCTTGCCTCTGCAAAAACTGCTCTTTGCGTCCATCTAAGCTTCAGCCGAAGTTCTCTGAGAAATGCATCTCAGCTTCAGCTAAGATGCTCCGAGAATGAATGCCTCACTCTTAGACCCTGTTCCCCTAATCAGGAAGAACTTGTCCTTCCTTTCATATTTAGATACCCCTCTTCTTTCAGGTTCCTTGAGACTTGTTTACACTATCCTGTCAGGAGGCTGACCATAAGTCAGCCCTGTTTTCAGGGCCGCGGTGTCCTGCGTATCAACAGAGTGTTCCAAGACTCAAGTCACATACTTGTTAACTTTCTCTACAAGTAGCCTTTTTAGTTTGTTCAGGGTGTTCTTCGTCCTGCACGTTAACACTGTTTCTGTGCGTGAGTGACACGAATTCACCTTATCGTTTGCAGCGTCTGGACTTGAACTCGAGTTAGAAAGCCTCGCCCTTGCGCTGGTGAGAGAGGAAGCCGGCATCCACCTCTGCCCACCCACCGCGCTGGGGCTGCACTGGGCTCGGCCCGGGAGGGTCTTCCGACCCCACTGCTGAGTCCTGTCTGCCCAGCCAGCGCCACCGATTTCATCAGGACAGACGCCCCAGGCCCAGCGCCTGTCCTTCCTGCTGTTAATCACGCCTTTTAGCGAGAAGGGTTCCCTGCTGCGATGACTCAGTGCTCAGTCATGGGGCTGTTTTTCTGTAAAACCTGCATCCACATCTGGCCCCTGGGCAGCCGCTCCCAGTTCCCGGATCCCTTGAGGAGCGGGCGCGGCTGGGGCTGGGGGTTGGGGACACACGTCCTCCAGCCAAGCTCGGGGTGGGGGGGCCCGCAGGGCAGGCAGGTGCTGGCCAGAGCCAGGCAGCACAGGGCCCAGCACAGGGGCCGCCACGTCCTTCTATAACAGTATTTTTTATTTATTTATTGTTTTTGACAGAGAGAGACAGAGACAGAGAGAGAACTGAACGGGGGGGGGGTGGAGGGGGGCACTCCCCAGTTCAGCACATGGGTCCACACGGGCTGGGGCCGGGATTCCATCCTGGGTCCCCGGGGCTGCAAACTGAGCACCTAACCCACTGAGCCATCCCGGCTTCCCCTGCCCCGTCCTCCTAGACCCGCCTCTGCCCCTGGGCGGCCCCAGCTTCTGCTCCCCCAGCCCTGGGCCTTTGCCTGGGAGACCTCTGAGAAGTGACCCGCTTCCTCCGCATGGAGGGCGGACCTGGGGACACGCAGAGCGGGCTCGTCCTGGGGACTCGGGGCCTTCTCACTCTCTAGTCTTGCTGAGTAAATGAGGCCCAGAGGCGGGAGGACCCCCAGGCTGAGAGGGAGGGCGGGGAGGGACCCCCGGGCTGAGGGGGAGGGCGGGGAGAAGGTGCTGAGGGCCCCCAGCCCCGCGGGTGCCTCCCCTGCAGGGTGGGGGCGGGGCAGCGTGACCTGGAGAGACCCAGCGGCAGCCTGCAGGGCCCCTTCCCCGCCCACGCTCCTCGCGGCGCGGCTGCAGCGCGCGCGGCCCGTGTCTGGGCAGGAGCCTGTCCCGCGTCCCATCCAGCAGCCGCCGCCGCCGGCGGGGCCGGGAAGTCACGTGGCCGCCTAATCGGCAGCAGCCGCCTCGGCTTCCCCCCCCCCCCCCAGTTTACTTCCCAGTCCCGGTGCCT
>PVKE010029422.1:0-20269 GCA_004027555.1 Craseonycteris thonglongyai | reverse complement strand
GCCATGAGGACCGAGGATTGAATCCCGGCTCCGGCCCAGGCAGGACCCACATGCTGAACTGGGGAGTTCCCACAGTTCGGTTCTCTAGCTGTCTCTGTCTCTGTCTCTCTCTCTATCTGTCAAAAGTAAAATAAAAATAAATATGCACTGAAGATAAAATAATTACTCTCTATAAATATAAAAAGATATAAAAAAAAAAATAAAAAATAAAGAAGAGAGTGTGGAAAATAACCACGAACACAGACTTCTGTCCCTACAGAAAATATCCTTCAAGAATGAAGGTGAAATAAAAACATTTTCAAAAAACAAATACCAAATATCCAGAATAATTTTTCATATTTTATTTGCATTATAAACATAGGTATTCTTTTCTAAAAAGGCTCCTTTCCAAGATACTAAAAACAAATATTGTTTAAAAAAACAATTCAAATCAATTTAGAAAATGATGGGAAGTAGACTGGTTAAGAAAAGAACAACACTGATCAACTTATAAAATATTTTAATTTAACCAAATACAATCATTACAATTAATCTGTCAAAATTACTTATTTTTAATAGCTTAGAAAATTATTCTATTTGAACAAATTTACAAATGTTTTTAAAGTAAAAAGTATATCACTTGCATAGCTGACACATTTTATTATTTTATTTTTAATTTTTAAACTTTTTCTTGTTAAATTTATTAGGGTGACATTGGTTGATAACTATTACATAGTTTCCAGGTGTATAATTCTACATCACATTTTCAATGCATTGCATTATGTGCTCAGCACCCAGAAACAGCTCTCTTTCCATCACCGATGCATTTTATTAAACATACAAAATCATCAGTGATAAAAGCCTAATAAAAAGATGATCCTAAGGGGGGATGGGGGGGGGAGTGACTCTAGTGTCAATTGCATGTTCTGAATAGTCTGAGTGTGATTTAATTTTTTGAGAGCTAGAAATATTTCTTAGCCATCTCTGTTACTCCTATAGCATGACTAGCATACAACTTTGCATACAGTAGGCACCCCAAAATAATTTACTTAACAAAATTCTGAAAGTTAAGAAAGGCAAGATACTTGCTCAATTCCAAATGAGAATAATTGTTTTCTCATTTCAAGGTTGGTAAATAAAATTATTCTCATTTCAAGGTTAAAACTAGCATATTTAAGAATTTCAGTCCTCTCATCTTTAAACAGAAGCTAGTCTGAGGAAACTGACTTCAGGGTATATATTTTATTTCTTACTTATATTTAAGTAACTACTAGATATAAGATGAAAGGAAGTCTCTGAAAATTTAGTAGAAATTTCTCAGGGATAAAGATTATAAGTAAATTACTTTTCAAATATATTACTGACTTGGCTTTAAGAATATTTTATATTTTTCACATGTAGAAAAGGTTATCGGTTATGTGTGCTCTAGGGAGCATAAAGAAAATATAGGCCATAACTATGACACAACTTAAATTGGTAAATTATCTTACCAGTAAGTTGGTAAATTACTTACATGTCAAGAAAATCATACAGAATCATGATGGTGAAAAGAGTTCCCAACAATTAGGACATTCTACAATTCATAGCACATTTTGACTCAAGGGGTGGGGTGGGAAAATAAAGGACAAAGGAACAGGTAGAAAAAAGAATAACCATGTATGTGTAAATTATAGGATTGATAAATTGGTACAAAGTCCCTTTTTTTCTCTTTATAGAAAAAGGTTACATTTCTCTGACTTCCAATAAGAAGAGACATATAGCTGAGTCACTTTTTAAAAAGGAGTAAGAATAAAAATCAATAAAGCTAGAAAAAAAGTCACATATTATTGTGCATACCCAAAAGAATAGCACAAAAAGCTACTCTTCTGTGTAACTTCCTCGCATTGCTGTTTAGGAAGATACAAAGTATTTTTCCTTCTAAAACATACACATCATTTAGATTTATTAGTTAAAACTACTGAAGGATTTGTGTTGTGAGCCATCCCAATGCAAGTGTTCGTGCCACGGTGTCATTCCTTTCTTGCATTAACACATCAGCTCAAATAAATGGGAATTCCCCAATCCCCATCCTTGTCTCAAAAAGTCACTGACTGCTGGAAAACAACAGAAATTTATTTTCTTCTGGAAATGAATCAGAAGGCAGACCATCATTTGGTGGCCAGCATATGATTCAGCAGAGCTTTGTATAAAAAAATATAAAAGATCAAAAACGACCCCAAAAGGGCTCTAGAAGTAGTGGACTGTCTTTACCCTTCCTGGAAGCACAAATGGCAGCATCTATGAACTTCTGACTGTGTGTCATTGAAGAACCCATCAGGATGACAAAGTAGTGACTTTCAAAGAGCAGTCAACAAGCAGCACTTAGGGACACTTTCAGCAAATACAGGTAGGAGAAATGCAAACGTATGACAATGGGTTTATATGGCCAATGATGTGATTAAGTAAAAAGCAGGGCATGCACATTGGCTGTGACTATAAACAATTTCTCAAAAGAGATAATACAATGTATTTACAGAAAATGATACTTTTTTTGTCTCAGAAGATTGTGATGTTTGTAGCTTTTGTCTTCACTATGCTAAGATTAAATAAAAAGCAAATTGTTTACGAATAGTACTTTTCCCCCTGGATTTGAAGAGATGTTGGAATAGGCAATTTAAAGAGGAGGAAAAAAGGACCAAAAATAACATGAAAGTTAGTGTTTGAAATTTCATCTTTCTTCAAATGATCATCTTTAAAGTACTCCCAGATCTGCACTCACTTTTATAATATTAAACATCTCCCAACAATGAGCGATAACTGGTACTGTTAATTACAGTTATTATGTACTAAAAACTGCAGTAGAGCAATTTGTACTTATTACAGTTATTAAACTAGAAAGTTCTTGGCAATGTGTGATGCTGTGTTCTCTCTAAAAAGGGAAAGTATCAAATAAAAGATAGAAAGACAAGACTGGAAAGAACAAGAATTTTTAATTGAAATATGTTTTTCATTTTTCTGAATGTTCTTACAACTCGTGTAAGGCATTTTGTTTTTGTACTAAGAATGCTGTACATCTTTTTTTAGTCTAAATGATGGACAAATTAGGGCCCCTAGGCTTTTAAAAGGAGCCTTAATAGATCAGGTCAGCCACTGGTCTTTATGATTAGTTTATGATTTCCCTCCTAAAACCTCTGAAGTGTATTTTCATCTTCTCACCTAGTTTCACCATTTTACCACTCTAATTCAGTTTGATATTTTTGTTTTGTTTTGCTAAAAAAAAAAAAAAAAATGAGCCCCCAAAATAGGGAGGACAAGGAGATACTCTCTCTTGTGATTTCATAGGCTTTTTTCATTATGGTCTACCAAAAAAGAGTAACTTAAAAAAATGCAATTTCACATATACTTGAGCGCCCTTTGGACCCAAATGTCTTCAACAATTCATGTTAATATTTTTCAAATGAAAAAAAAACTATTTAGTTTTAAGACTTCAACATTGGTTTTTGGCAGACAGCTTTTTCAACATAGTTTCAACTCTTTGAACCTGTCTCCACAGTTCAATTCCCACCGTCTGAGCAGCCAAAGGATTGAAATGAGTGTGGGAGCCCATAAACGTTATTTGTCTAGGGTTCCACCAAACAGGTTACACTAGCAACTGGCAGGTCCCACCTAATTCAACAGTTTTACAGAGATTAGAGCACTGCAATCAAGTTAAGAGATGGAGAGGGGAGGGAATTCTCATCTTCAGACTAACCAAGAAAACAAGATCGAGGGAAAAGGGGCAAGATATATGGGGTAGAAAATATCAGGGACATATAAAGTAAAGCGTAGTTTTATTTTCCCCATCCCTACCCCAAACAGTTCAGGTAATTGTAGCCCGAGGCTAATCTCTTTCCTCTCCTGTCTTGTTTGGTTAAGGAGAGTATACCTAGGCAAGAAGAAAACAACAATGAAAAACCCAGAACGAAGAAGCTGTAATGAGGAAAGATTTCCAGGGACTAGTAAACGGCTCCTCCATGGACCGGGGTTAGTTGCATAAACTGCAGCCCTGAGCACACAGGGACTGTGGTGAGAGTTGTGCTGTGACAGAGAGTGGGGTGGGAGAGGACTTAAAGCATAGAATTTATTGTCACCTAATCTTTCGTATCTTCATACCCATTTGATAACGTTTTCAAATGTCATTCTCATTTAAGATATACTGAATTTCAAAAGCAATTGTGATGAAAGCAAGAATATCTTCAGTGTCACTCACCTGACTTCACCTACTCTACTTGATCAATTCAACTTTTAAGGCAACTCTAAATTACCATTACCTCCAGGAAGGCTTCCTTCTGCCCTCCCCATCTATTCCCACTGAGAAAAATCTCATCCCACCTATTTCATCCATGTCTTCTTTATGACACTTCTTTCCCCCCTACATGGTACTAAACATATAGCATAGTAATCCTTTTACAGACTACAATAAACTAATTTTAATACTTTGGGACTAAAAGCAGAGACCATATCATAATTCTGTTCAAACCTTAAAATCAAAGCTTATTAATTTTGTCAGAGGAACAGGGACCCACACTATAGAGAGTGAAGAGGGGAAACACTACAGAAAGTAAATATTAAATAGAAAAACAAGAGGCAAATGGGAAATGTCATTCTTTATTTTACTTATTCCTCTCCAAAATGAAGGATGATTGGAAACAAGAGGCCACTGATTATTTTTTCAAAGTCAACAAATATTACTGACCTTAACTTCAATATTTTTATGCGATGGGATAATCAGAAGAGTATATTGGCCACTCTCATGATCTCACATTACAAGAGATTGTGACTGAACTTGATTTAAGTCAATGTAATTTTTTTCTAGCATATTCCCAACCCTCAATGCCTTTAGGTAGCTGCTTATGTTAATTTATTGCATATTCTTGCAGTGTTTTTTTGTACAAATACTTATCCACCACCACTCCTGCTTATGCAAAAGACTGCATAAAATGTATACAGCTCTGTATCCTGCTTTAAAAAAACTTATATATCCTGGAAATGTTTCCAATCAGTATATAAAGAGGTTCCTTCCTTACTCCTCCCTTTATTATCACTGTATTTTTTTTTTTTAAGGAGAAGCATATTATTTCTTTGTATGGATACACTGTAGTTTATCTGACCAGTCCCTTTTAGATGGGCATATGTCTTTTTTCCAATCTTTTGCTTTTATGACCAATGTTATAACGAATTACCTCATTCTTGTGTACGTTCATTGATGTGTTGATAGGTAAATATATTTGTATTTTTTTTTTAAATGTTTGTTACTTTTTTTTTTAATATATTTTTATTTATTTATTTATTTTTGACAGAGAGAGAGAGAGAGAGAGACAGAGATACAGAGACAGAGAGAGAACTGAACTAGGGGAGCTCCCAGTTCAGCATATGGTTCCGCACGGGCCGGGGCCAGGATTCGATCCTCGGCGCTGCGAAGTGAGTGCCTAACCCACTGAGCCATCCCGGGTTCCACTATTTGTAATTTTTTGATTCAAAGTCATTTTAAGTAGTTTGCTTTAACCTTGTGAAGGACATGTTCACACTTCTTAAGCTGGACTTAATGATTACATTACTTAACCTTAAATTACTGTTTTAGATAAATGTTGATTTTTTTTAATATTATTTATTTATTTTTATTGTTTTTTGATGAGAGAGAGAGAGAGAGAGAGAGAGAGAGAGAGAGAGAGAGAGAGATACAGAGACAGAGAGAGAACTGAACTGGGGGAGCTCCCAGTTCAGCATATGGTTCCGCACGGGCCGGGGTCGGGATTCGATCCTCGGTCCCCGGCGCTGCAAAGTGAGCACTTAACCCACTGAGCCATCCCGGCTTCCCCTAAATGTTGATTTACAATAGTCCTTTAGGTAACATAGCAAATGGTACTGATTTCTAGATGATGCTTGAGCTGATGAGTGAGAAGAACTCTAAAAGCAAACAAAAACAAACAAATAAAAAGAAACACTACTACTATAAAGTGCTATATAAATTGATCATTCATAATAAGACAGATAGGTAGCTTTCATAGATTATCCAAGATCTGTTTGGAGAAGTTAGGAAACTATAAAGTATAACACACATAATTGTATGTTTTCTATCACTGTCGATAAGAACTAAAACCATGTTAAATATTTGTACGTTTAATTAATTCAAATGGAGAGGTATTTCAATGCCATACTGTATTCAATCCGCCCCACATAAAGTATATAAACTACTGTCAAATGAAATTCTATTCTATAACAGCCTCATTTCAAATCTGCACAGGGAGTAAAAACAAAACAGACAAAGAATAATGTGGTTTTAAGAACTTTTTTACTCCTCAATTATGTTTTCTATTTTTATCTTATAAAGAAATATTATATTTTCTCAAGACAATTCATTATAGCCCAATCAACAAATGTACTAAGATGTCTCTGCTAAGAAGTGTCTCTTAATTATTAATCTGGAGTCACAAATAGTCGAACATTATTTTAGTTTGATGCATGGAATAAAACAGAACAAATAAATTATTTAATTCTATCCTTAAAAACAGCCAAATATTTCTCAGGGAGGACTTCTCCCTGTTATGATTAAATTAACCTGTAAGTTTACCAAATAAACACCATGAACAGTGTACTTTCAAATCGTTATAACATTACCTCACTATCCTAGCATTTTTTTTTTAAAGCAAATACAAAATTTGTGTACTTTTAAAATCAACACCGTGCTGGAAGACTTAAAATAAGGTTGACATAAAAATTCCAAAACAAATTGGTAAGATCACCTGTAGCAAGGGGTACAATGTGTTTGGATAAATCTGTTGTTAGCCTTCAGGAAAGTAAACAATTCAGAAGCATGCCTCCCCTTGATAGGAAACTGAATTATTATAGATGGTGTTAGGGTACAGGAGTAGAAAGAGATCAAGGCCTCACTGTCAGCAACTTTTAATTTAGCCAAAAACATCACTTCAGATATTTTTCTGTTTTGTTAAAATATAAAATGCATTTACCAATTATTTTTAAATTTCCCATGTTTTAAATGTTAACATAACCACTAAGTAACCAGAAATAAAATTAGATTATATTAATGCTATTCCAAAGCAGAAAAATACATTACAAATGTATTTAACAACTTTTTGGTCAATCACTTCAACTAACACATAACCAAAATAAGCCTAGAAATATTCTCTTAAGATGTGTATTGTACCTCGTAGTTTCAAAGACATACTCTGTATTTTCTGAGTGCAATACATATACCTTTACACTGAAGTGGTACTTGGCAGCTCTGACATTTACTATGACCTATTGTTACCCTGAAGTTTATTTTGCCAGACTGCATTTCTATGCAGTTATCTTTCACAAAATCCCACAGAGAAGGTAAAGAAACAATCCCCTCAAGGTCAAACCTTAAGCTTACCAAGGCTTATCAGACACATTTTGTTAAATGCTACATATTAGGTAGGCGATTTTGAATTACTAGATTTTAGTTCTCCAAAAGCAATGTAATTCAGCCATCTAGTGGCAAAGTCTAAAGCAATCATTTCTCTGTATTTTATTATACTATAAAAACAAGATTAGTAGTATGGGGAGTTATAGGTTGTTTAAATAAATGTATTGTTTTCTCTGGTGAGCTCACATAGTCTAATCAAGAACTCAGAGGTATTTTCTTACTGGACCTTTACAGTGTAATGTTTAAATTGTTAACATGGCCAAGCATTAATTTTTAAGTTATTTTTTATTATATTTATAATGAGCCATTATAATTAGAAAACGTTCTACCAGAAATTCTACTATCTTAACAAATAAGAAAATCTGGCCCTAAACTTGCCAACACACCTTTTAAGCCTATAGGAGGTACAGTCTAGTGGGAATGGTACTACAGATGTTAAGTCACAGACAAAAATGTAGTAAATACTATCACAAGGCATCATGGGAGCACAGACAGAGAAATCCTTAAACCTGACTACGGCTTCCTGAAGAGCTGTTATTTAAGCTAAATTCTGAAGGATAAAATTCACCAGATGGGCAGCGGGTATTCAGACACTGAAGTGTATGAAGACAAAGGATAAAGAACATGACACATTCAGAGAAAGTAATTTGCCAAGGTTAAAAAAACGTTTATGTGTGAAGATGTGGAGAAACAGCCAGAGAAGGGCAGGAAATGTAAGCAGAGTGTTTATGACAAGTGTTTATATGAAGATAATAAATTAGCTCGTCTCCTCACATTCTGTGCTCTGTTCTCTCCTATGTCTTCAATGTCTGCCTATAGATGGTTCCTTCCAAGCCCATTATATCCATACCAGATTTCTCTGAAACTCGATACTCATACAAGGCATACTTCCAACTCTACATGTTCAAAAATACAGCCATTATCTTTGAAAGTGCTACTTATTTTCTTATATTTCAAATCTTAATGAATAGAGCCACAAGCCTTCAAGTGACCAAGGGTAAAACTTCAGTCATTTGCTCACTCTCACTTGCCCAATCTAATAGAATATAGGAGTCTATAGATTCCACCTCCTTATATTTTGTAAGCACCTAGATTCTCCATCCCCTCTGAGACTCCCGAGTTTAGTTCCATATAATCTTTCATTAGGATGATTCAAGTCTTTTGATTCCTAAAACTTCTTGTATCTAATAAGTTGCCAATTGGGTGTTGGGAATTGGGATCTAGAGAAGAGGCAAGAGATGTTAGGTAGAAACCAGACAAGGGGGAAAGCAGCATGTGAATAAATGGTGAATTAAGTTAAGACACTGAGTGCGACCATCTAGGTAGCTCCTGATGTACAAAAAGGATGAAACAGGACCTTTAGGAGTGCTAACATTCATGTGATGAGCAATGTAAAAGAAGTCAAGGAATAAGACAAGTCAGAGGTGATAAGGAGACCAACGAGAGAAGCAGTAAGAAAGTAAAGAGAGAAGACAGTTTTGAGATCAAGTAATATATAAAGTTAAATGAAAATTTTCAAGCTAAAAAAATGTATATATATAAATTTATATATATTTAGAAGAATGGTAATGTGGCTACTGAAAATAGATCACTGGATATAGGAAGCTGAAGTTTCTGAGTGACCTTATCAATAACAACGAATGATGCCAAGAATTGCATAAAATTTGTAAAAGGAAATCGAAAAATGGGGAGCAATTATCCAAGAAATATGGCTGTGAAGGGAGAGAGAGAAAAGAGAAAAAAGAAATTATAGGGCTATGGGAAGGCTTCTCTTTATTTTATGGCACTCAAAGTCTTGCATATGTTAAGAGGCTTACATAAGGATATAGTGAAGATAGGATGGCGAACAAATGTCAGAATAAAAGTCCCATGTGAGCTAGAGGGGTAGGAATTCAGCATACAGAAGTTGGACTGCCCTAGGAGGAAGAGCAGGGCATCTTATTCTGACATGGTAGGATGGATAATCATCATCACAGATGAAATTAAAAGATGAGAAGCAGGAAGCTGAAAACATTTACATAATGCTTTCTCTTCTTTTTTTTTCCAAAAATTTTATTTATTTATTTATTTATTTATTTATTTTTGACAGAGACAGAGAGAGAGGGAGAGATACAGAGACAGAGAGAGAACTGAACTGGGGGAGCTCCCAGTTCAGCATATGGTTCCACATGGGCTGGGGCCAGGATTCGAACCCTGGTCCCCGACACTGCAAAGTGAGCGCTCAACCCACTGAGCCATCCCGGCTTCCCCTTTCTCTTCTTTTTGAAACGAGATAAAGGGATCCCTCATGGTGAAGCAGCAATGGGCAGGATGAAAGGGATGGAAGTAAAATAGTCAGCTGTTGTGTGCTATTTTAAGGCGTTAAAACTCTAATCATTAATGGATGGAAAAGAATCAAACAGTTAGCGCCCATATTTTCCAATCATATATTTCCATTTTAAATTCTGAATCTACAAACTATTTTAACATTTGCATTTCAGAAGTTAACCATACTAAAAGTATAATGAAAATGAAGACAGTGCTTCCTTTTAAAATGGACTATAAAATTCAAACCTCACAAACTTCACCTCCTTCAAAATTTCCATTTCTTTCTCCTTTGTAAGGAGTGGTGAACTAGAATCAACTGGGTCCCTGTAATCCTGCATCTTAGTCAAAGAAGTCGCTCAGTAAAATAAAATAGGTGTTTTTAATAAAGTTGGCATCAATTACTCCCCAAGTAACATGACCTTACAAAGCTTCTAGAAGCCAAAATAAACACCTTGGTGCTCGAGAAACAAAAGAATATTTGATGAGACAAAATGATCAGTTTATAAATGTCTCAATAATCAAGAAAGAACTGTTATTACTTACAAGCTAGAGTGAGGTATTTTGTTGTTGCTTTTTTCTTTAAAGTTTTATTTAAAGCTAGTATTTATTATAGAAAAGCTAAAATGGAAAGACTATTCCCATTATAAATGGAAAGAATGAATAAAAAACGGTTTCTAACACACTATTTATAAACCTAACAATATATCTAACGAACAAACATCAAATAATCTTTGTATCTTGGTAACATTGTGAATTTTAAAAGCATACCAAGAGACTATATATAAATTACAGTAGGTTCCCAGTTAACCAGCAAACATGGGGATTGGTAGATGCTTGATAAATGTAAGTAGATTTTCTGTTAATTGGCACCCATACTAGAAAAATCTACTACTATTTATTTAGTTTCTTTGCTGGTTGCTTGAGAGTGCTAGTTGCCTGAGTTCAGTTAACAGGGAGTCTACTGTATTTAAATAACCCTATACTACCAAACAAATAAGAAACAGCGTGCAAATGCTCAATATGTTTCAACTCAACAAATACATGAATGAATGCAATAAAATTTTGTTCTACAAACACCTTTTAATCATACAATAATTAGGATGGCATAAATAAAAAATAATGGTAAATTAAAAACATTTAGGATTTTTCTTCCTATTATTAGCCAAAAACAAAAATATATATATATGTAATTTATATACCGGTATATGTGTATGGTAAAAATGTACTTGCATATATTAATGGGATTTAAGATGGTTGATATTTTCATCAGAAGGCACACCATTCTGATGATGTAGAGAGAGAGAAGACTGATGACTATTCAGGCACTGAAAGAAGTGGGAATGTGGGCAGAATAACAGTACAGAAGCAAAATAAAGGGTTGGGCATAAAAAAGATACTAATTGCAATTAAGAGCTACAAATTCTAATCCTTAAAAAAATGATAAAGATATGTAAATCCAGAGATGTCAAGATGTCAACCAACATCATTTTTAAGTGCCATAAAATGTTGTAAAATGTCATTTTATCCACTCAGTTATCAAATGTCATCAATCATATAAACTTGTTTTTACGTATAAAACGAATGCCAATCATAACATCTAAATCAATTTAGGTAATATTTAAATACAATTCTAAATATTCATAAACCCACATTGATGTCTGCTATGTACAATAGTCCAAGACTCTGCAGCTTCCCTACATTCACATATTATATTAAATAGCAAGAATATATGACAGAGAGCAACAGTAGCAAGCAACATCAAATAGTAGAAAACTTACCAATTATTACTAGATAAATGCCCAATCTCTAAAAATTAGTATTTTAATATTACTCTTATCCAGCTACTTTAACTCTATCTATACTACACCATTCTAATCCAAGACACCATTTTCTTAACTGATCTCCTGGTGACCACTCTCCAAAGTTCTGCATATTGCATCCAGAGTAATCTTTTAAAAACACACATTTAATTAGCTCCCTATTTTGTAAAAACCCTTTAAGGCTGGGCTCTCATTGTCCTTATAAAAGACTAGACCAGGGCCTACAAGACTATGACCTGGCCCCTATGCTTTAAGTCTCATCTTTCATGGTCCATACGTCTTCTTTCAGGTCCTCCACAATAGTTCCAAGCTACCCTCAAAAAGATCAATCAATAGGGAATAAAGATAAAACATTGTACCATTCAGCCATACCTACCTGTGAGGGGGAGATACTGGACTTTAGATGAAAAACGGAGTCCTAATCCTGATTCTTTGTGTACCTCAAATTTCTTCTCAATTTCCTCATCTCTAAAGAAAAAAGATTGGCCAAAAAAATCTAAGAATCTTCAAATTCTCTGAATCTATACCTCTTTCACCATTTGTTTTACAATGAGATTTCAGATTCATGGGTTCTACTCCAATCTTACACTGATTTGGTGCATCAGCATTAAGTTCAACTATTTCCTTTTTAATTGAGTGTTTGCACTAGGCAATGGGGCACTTTTGGAAAATAAATATTTCTCCAGTTTCAGGTCTAGCTACTCTTTTTGACAGCTGTCCTTTGGTTCACCTTTGTTAAAAGTAACAGTGCTATATATGTCCCCATTCAAAGACCACTGTGTGGAAAGCTCCATCTCAGACACATTTATCCTACTAGAGTAACATTTGAATAGGTCAGTGTTCTGTTAATATTGGCAAGAAAATAATTTAGGAGATTATAATCCTAAAAATGCAGAGCCAGTCTAGTAAAGAAACACAGTCTATTAGATTTCCTGTCATACACAGTGGGAAGCAGCTTAAGTTAGTATATAGAAATGGATTATACTGCTCTGAAATTTTACAACGAAGAAAACAGTTACTTAAGCTACTAATTATGAAAAAGTTCATAATTTAATATTTAGAAGTCACTGAGTAATTTAAATTGTGTTGGATTTACTAATAATATCATCTACACCTTCAATTCTGAACCAAGTGTGTAATTATACCAAAATGTCCTGCCAGACAAAATATATTTTGAGAATTTTGTTGGTTTACTGTCCACCTGTGTTTATCCATGGATTATGAACCTGTCTTACAAAAAAGAAAGAAAAATTTAAGAAACATACAAAATAGAATAAAAACTAAAACATCTAAGAAAGTTTGAGTATCATCAATTTCCATAACTTAAATTTTTAGTATGTTCTATTGATTAAAACAAAGGATTGGCTCCTTAGAATAAACTGTAACTCATAAATCAGTGCCATGTAATATATATCATTGAAAGTATTTCTCTGGTTGGATCCTTATTTTTCCTGTTATGCTTTCATTTTGATTTGCTTATAGAAATGACTGCCTATAAAGTGAACCACTCAACATATGGTAAAAAATAAATAAGTAAGTCAGTAAACCTAAGTTTATCTTAATATTAAACAGTATTTTGCTCATTTGTTTCATTCCCATTGGGGGAAAAAAAAACATGTTTAAGTTTTAGTTAATAATGATTTTGTTACATAACCCATCCAACACTTAGCTATTTTTTTAACAAAAAATTTGATGTACTGAAAAAATACACATAATAAACTGTTATCATCAACACTTCTATTATTAACATATCCACATTTTGAAAGTATAATAATTGATATTCACAATGAAAGTCCTAAGGCAATGCAAGATTCAGCAGTATTAGTAAAATAAAAATATATTAACTAAACTTTAGGATTATAGTTGTCTATCACTGCATTCAAATACTCAGAAAAGTAGCCAATCTTTGGATGATGGCATGTATAGTAAATTGCGATGAAAACAAATGCTATGTTAATTTCTCTTTTGCTTTTTGTCCTTCTATATGTTATATTTTGGAATAGGTTATACTGGAACATGCTACAACATTCAAAAAGTAAAGACAATGAAAAGTCTCCTCCCCACCCCATTCCCCACTCAGCCAACTCCCCTCCCAAAAGGCAACCACTCTTATTGTTTCTTGTCTGTCTGATATAAACTGTATGGGATGTTCTGTGCTACATGTACAAAAATTATGTGTATCTTACACAAATGCTGCTTACTATATATTGTATTTTACATATATTTTTTTTTCTACTAAATTTATTTGAAGGTCCTATATCAGCCTATCCCAAGCTATCTCCATGTTCTTAATGACCCCATAACATTCCATTGTAGATATACAAAAATGTACCTCATACTTATTAGTGAATATTTGAGCATTTTTTTCTTCTGCTATTATGAACAATGGTGTAAAGAATAACCCTGTATGTACATTATCTACATACATACAACTATACCTATAGGATAAATTCTTAGAGATGGAATTCTTGTGTAGAGTCCATGGGCAATAATATTTTTATAAAGTCTGTATTAATTTATATTTCCTGCAATAGTGTCTAATTGCCTTTTCTTATTATGAATAAGAGTGTAATCTTTTCATAAGTGTAAAGCCATCTGTATTTCTTTTTCTGTTAACTGTTTATCTCCTTTGCCCATTATTCAACTGAATTACTGCTTTCTTTTTAATATATTTTTTTAATTGTTAAATTTATTGGGGTGACATTGGTTGGTAAAAATTACATAGGTTCTAGGTGTACAATTCTACATTCCCTTGTCTATGTAGTACATTATATGCCCTCACCACCCAGTCAGTTCTCTTTCCATCACCATATACTTGATGTCCCCTCTCTCCTCCCCCACCCCTCCCCCCTTACCATCAGGTAACCACTAAATTATTGACTGTGTCGATGAGGTTTTGTTTCTTTGTTAATTTCAGTTTTATATTCCACATATAAGTTAAGTCGTATGGTTCTTAATTTCTTCAGTCAGATTTTTTTCATAATTTTTAAAGAAACTCTTATATATTAAGACTGTTGGCATGTTGTCCATTACATTAGTAGTAAATTTTTCTCCCAGTTTGTCTTAAATTTGCTTATATTTTTCTTTGCAGAATGCTTTTAATGTTGTCAGATTCATGTCTTTTCTTAGTTTCTGGGCTTGGGATCATACTCAGAAAGACTTTTTGACTCCACAGTTAAACACACATATATATTTCTCTTGTATCTTCTAATAGCAATTTTATGATTTCTCTTTTAATGCTCAGATCTTTCATCTCTGTGGAACTAATTTTGGTGTTAAATGTGTGGGTACAACTTTATTTTTTCAAATGACCATCCATCAGGTCAAACGCCTTTTATTGAGTAATCCATCTTCCACTCTTTTGAAATGTTACCTTTATCATACACTTAATTGTCCAGAATCTTAGGATCTATTTCTGGACTTTCTATTCAGTTTTAATATTATGAGTTTTAAACAATGTAGATCAGAAAGAATTTATAGTACACTGAAGCTTCAGAATGTTATGTTGTGTCATAATTATACAAAACTGTAAGATACAGATACAATAAATATCTCCTCTTACTTGTTAATTCATCTACCTTTCCCCTTACTACCTTTATTTAAGGAGAAAGATTCCAAGTGCCCAGCTAAGAATTTTCTTTGCTTTAACCTAAAGAGATTTCTTCCCCCCATCTTAACTGTAGAAACTCTGATTAACTACTTATGCTACATATCTTCAGAGAAATTTCTTCTTCCTCCTTTTATTTCAACCTGACAGGTCACAACGTATGACCAAGTCCCTTTGGCAACCTATCTAGAACCCCAGATTGGTGCCACATACTCAGAGCACACACAGCTAAGGCTTTTCTGCAAACTGGGTAACTTTCTATTTGCTTGATTCCGTTTTAAGCATATACTGGACTTAAATCTCAAATATCTACATTCATTCACTCTGAGACTATTTCAACATCATACTCTATGTGAATTCTTTTCCTTCAGATCATCATGTCCCCACTGCTGGCAACCAGCATATTTTAAAACAAATCCAGTTACTTTCAACAAAGTTGTGCAGAGTACAGTCAATGCTGTCAGTCAAAGATCTCACTTTAAATGTCTCATTTTCAAATATGGGCCAAACAGAAGTTTCATTCTCCTATCATGTATATTTATGGTTGGGATATGGTAAAGTGGCACCAAGTCATCAGGGAAAAAAATATCACTGGCTTGCCACTCTGGTTTACTTCCTGTTATCACACCCAGTCCTCTTAAAAATTATATTACTGTTGTAAAGTCTTAGAAATAGTCATCCTCAAGTCTGGTGTGGATGACAAATAAACTCTAAGAGTTCATTTACTAGCTTATGAGAAATCAAGGTTAATTTAAATACACCCAAATATTTGAGTTCTATATTTATAATCTTATATTTAAAGTAATATGGAAAGCTAGGAAAAACAAGTTCAAGAAACATACTTAGTATCTCTGTGTACATCAATGGAAGTTGGTGTTCTTTAAATTTACAGTTTAATGTAATAATAATAAATGTCTATTTGCATATTTTCAGTTATAAAAATAATTCCAATTATTTAAAGCCCTAGAAGTCTAAATATTCAAATGCAGAATGGCCAATACCAGTAACAAATGAGCTCTGGGTATCTTCATTATTAAAAAAAACACCTCAAATGACCATATTCATTTGTGTGAAAAAATCATAATGACAAAACTCCTAATGTTCTAAATTTTTTTTCAAGTGTTAAACAGGTTTAAGACATTCCTAATAAGAGAAAACACATCACAATTAACCACTACTACAAATTCTGCCATGTTGAAGTTAACAACACTTAGTGATAACCTTTCTTAAATTGATTGTAATAAAATGAATTACTATAGTTAATTTTTTAAAGTAAGTACTTACTTCTTAGGCTTATTCATAAAATGATCACTTGCCTTAATATATATTTATATATATGTGTGTGTGTATATATGTGTGTGTGTAAATATATATGTAAAATACCCACATATGTGGTACCATAAAATGTTAATTAACAACCATAATAAAATGGCACATTCCATTCATTAACTATGGCTAAAAGACTAGTTGGCAGTTTTCATAGAAAACAAACATTTGTAAGTAGTAAAACAAATTCATTTTGAACAAAGAAATTAAAAAGGTGAGAAAATGCAGCACTAATTCTCCTAATGTTATCTTATACCGGCAACAATTCCTTCAAATATTATGCATATTCAAATTCAATATGAATAAAGCATCAGGCATTTTGATATTACTTCTAAATATTATTCAAAATAATAAAATCCTATCTTCATAAATTTCATAGTAATAGCAAAACGGACATGACAGACCATAGTCTTTTCCAAGTAAGACATAAACCAGAATGTCTGTCACTATCCACCGTCTTTCTCTACCATAAAACATAAGCAGAGAAGAGTTAATGCAGGTATTTGGGAGCATTTGCTTGATTTTCACATACTCAGATTGACACATGTGTGAAGAAACAGGGACATGTGGAACAAAGGCCTAGAACAAGAATATACCTCAGAGCTGGTGAATTCAGAAGCTTTTGTAGAATCAGCAGTCTGGAGAAGACAGCAAGAAATGAAAAGAAACAAGAAAAGAAGTGCCAAACCATATTTTTCAAAGTTGGAAGAACATTATAAATTTATTACACTGATTCCTTTCTGCTTACCTCTGAGCCAATGCCAAGAACCTCTCTGAGTTATCATTCTATCAAGATGCCCTGGTCATTAAAAACATTTCTTACTATAAGCACAAAACTGAGTTTTCACTGCACACTGTGAAAATTTATTTGTTTATTTTTAGATTCTAAAAAATTTCAACAACTCATCAGAAACAAGTTAAAACAGTATGTTTTAAGAGTGAAAAATGGCTTTAAGTGTGAAAAATGGCTTTAAGAGTGAAACTAGGGGAAGCCAAGATGGCTCAGTGGGTTAAGCGCTCACTTTGCAGCACTGGGGACCGAGGATTGAATCCCGGCCCCGGCCCGTGCGGAACCATATGCTGAACTGGGGAGCTTCCCCAGTTCAATTCTCTCTCTGTCTCTGTATCTCTCTCTCTCTCTCTCTCTCCCTCTCTCCCTCTCTCCCTCTCTCTCTCTCTCTCTCTGTCAAAAACTAAATAAATAAAACTTAAAAAAAAAGAGTGAAACTAGCATTGACAATATATAATTTAATATAATATGAAATCTGAAACAAAGTAGGAGATTCTTTTTAAATTGCCAAATTGGGTTGTATGTGGCTTTTGTGCTTTTGTTATAAAAAATCATTTTTTCAACTCAATGCAACTGCCACTACTTTTTTTTTTTCTTCTAACAATATGCACAGGTAACAACTTATTTTTTAGGTTTAAAAATAGAGCAAAAATGGTGTTTAATAAAACAGAGTTTGGGGAATTCTAGGATAGCTCAGCAGGTTGAGCCCTTGCCTCACAACTGTGGGGTGTAGAGATCAAATCGCAGCCCTGGTGACTGCAAACCCATATGCTAAACTGTGGCACAACTGCCTGGATGGTGATGAAGGTTCTTGCCTCCTATGCAGGAGGCCTCCCAGTTTGGTTCCTCCCCACACAGCCCCACATCCACCTGTGTGCAATGATACCATGTCACAACTAATGATGTACAACTATACAGACTGCTCTGGGCCCTCTCCCCTTCTCCCTCTCAAACAAAACAAAACAAAACAAAACAAAACAAAACAAAACAAAAACAACAACAACAAAAAACCAGACTTTGTGGCATTCACGTCTTCTAAAATTAAATTACTAAAATTGGTTCCACAAATTCTGAAAAATAAAGTGGGACACCTGTGAACTGTACTAATACTAGTTTCATATTTTAAAAAGAGTATCCATTTAAACTATACAATTTTTTTAAATAAATATTAAAGTAAGAATCATACCCTGGCATCAATTCCACTTGTATCCTGCACTAGAAATAAGCTATGAAATAAAGATAATTTGAAAAAAAAGTAACTTCAAAATATTCCTGAAAAATGGAATCCCTATATATTTTCTAGACTAGAAGCATCTCACAGTATTTTTCTCAGAAATATACTTCCTAAAAATAATTAGGTCCCTGTACCAGGCTTTTCAGTAATTAAATGTTGATCATAATTCTCAACTGGAAACATTCTCCTGTTGGAACTCCAAGAAAGAAAATATAGTGCTAGTTATTATAAGAAGAAAATAACTTGTACTTGATTTCAAAATCTGACTATAAATTTCCATTAATAATAGATGTAGAACGTTTGCAAGTAAACTGATAATTGCAAATTTCATAAAAAGAAAGATAACTTACCTTTATTAGAGAAAAAAAGACAAAATTAAAATTTAATTAAACATTCAGTACCATCATTCAGAGAAGTGCCAGGTCTTTTCTTGAATACTGGTATAGAATGGCTTGAAGTCACATTGGAAAGTTGGGAAATAAATAACGTAAGCAACTTAATGCATCTCAATGGGTTATTTTAAAAAATAACAGTCTTTCTTGGCTGGAGGATAGCAACAGACAATATATAAGATGCCACATATCTGCAACACATATAACTAATGAAAATCAATGTACAAAAGATGTAAGGAATGCTATAAAGTCAACAACAACAACAAAAGATAAAGTAAAAAACAACCCATAAAGATATTCACAGGAATGTGAATACAAAATACATAAAGATACAAACAAGCATTTGAAAGAAAATACAAATGGCCATTAAACTTATGAAAAAATGATTACCTCCATTAGGAATCAGGACTATATAAATAAAAACCTAAAGAGACAGCACTTTACAGCTACTGATTGCCAAGCCTTAAAATTTAGATGATGTTAAGTGATCATAATTCTCATGCTGTGTTGGTAAAATATAAAATGGCTTTAGCAAACAATGTGACATTAGCCAGTAAAACAGAAAATAGGTATACTCAATATTCTATGCCTATGTTTACTTCCTAGAAAAATTCTATTGCACGTAGCAAGAAAACATGTATAAAAATATATAAAGTAGCATAATTTTTAACAGCAAACAAAAATAAGCTAAATATCCATTATCAGATGAACAAATAAATTCTGATATAGTCATATCATGGAAAACTATATAGCAGTGAAAATTGAATAGCCACACATATCAATATGAGTAAATTTCAAAAGCATAATGTTGCATCAAAAAAGCAAGTTGAAAAAGCACACACTGTATAATTCCTTTTAAACAACGTAAAAACATGCAACAAAAAAGATTATTATGGAATATGTAGGTGTGTGTTTGGGAGGGCAGAATATGGAAGGGTATACTTTCTATGAAGACTGAGGAAGTAACAGACACAAAATTCAGCAGTTACCTATATATGGGGATACAGGGAATAAAGTCTAGGCAGTGTGCACAGGGGCTTAAAAGTAGGGGTAATGTAGGTTCCTTAATCTGGGTAGCAGATACACATATGTCCACTGTGTTAATATTCTTCACTTTTCAAAGAAAATAATTATATATATTATATATATCAAAGTTTTCCCAATTTTAATTATTAAAAAAAGGGGTTCTTGTTCTTGAAAAACTGGAAAGTAATGATGTAAGGCAGAAACGGGACAGGCTTGATGTGGTCAGAAAAGTGAAGGAGGTGCTTCTACTCTGAGAAAGTACTCATATACTGACTAATTAAACCGCTACATTAGCACTTCAGTTATAGTTTATAAGAGATGGAACGTGAGCATAAGTTGACTGATTTCAGTAGCAATCAGAG
>PVKE010029421.1:0-20268 GCA_004027555.1 Craseonycteris thonglongyai | reverse complement strand
CTTGTTATCCCTTGTCTTGTTGATTATAGCCATTCTAACAGGTGTAAGATGGTATCTCATTGTGGTTTTTATTTGCATCTCCCTAATTGCTAGAGATGTGGAGCATTTTTTCATATATCTGTTGGCCATATGTATGTCTTCCTGAGAGAAGTGTCTGTTAAGGTCATCTGCCCATTTTTTAATTGGATTGCTTGTTTTTGAAGTTATTAATTTAACAAATGGTCATTGATAGTCCACTATGCCAAGTGCTGGGTATACAATGGTAAGACAAAGAAATGTAGTTCCTACTCAACAGAGATGACAGCTAAGTGGAAGTGATGCACATTAATCAAATAAGCACACGTATAAATAAAAAGTTACAAGTACAATTAGAGCTATGAAGAAAAGATATGTGATGCTATTAGATGATTTGACAAAGAGGTATTTGTTTACTTATACATTTGGTGAGGGTTGGTTAAAGTTTCCTTGAGAAAATGTTGCTTGGACTGAGATCTAAAGAATGGGAATAAGTTAACAAGATTGAAGAAATTGTGGAAGGGCTTCCCGGGGAAAATACCTAACATGTGCACAGCCCTGTAATGGGAGAAAACATGAAATATCCAAGGAACTAACTTATGATTGGCATGGCCAAAGTGTGTGTAACATAGGGATATGTGGATTAAAACATGACTAAGGAGCCTTGAGGGGGATTATGGTCTTTAGCCTGAAAACAATGGCAGGCCAATAACCGGCTTTTAAGCATGATTAGATTTGCATATTTAAAAAATCTCTTCAGCTAAGGTGTTGAAAATGGAGTAGAGGGCACATACCACATCACAATGAGAACATTTTCCAGTTGCTAAATCATTCTTTTGAAAAAGGGAGAACGGGTGGTTTGATGATTTGAAAGTAAAATTACTTTTGTGCACCATGGAAAATCATTTAAACTCTTTCTGGTCTAAGAAAAATGAAGAAGAAATGAATATTTGTATTTTATCATAGCCAACCTTTTATCTTCTCAATGTTTCTCTTTCAGCAGCAAAATGCAGATGAATTTACATAAAAGTTTACTCACACAGTTCTGGTGACCTACTGACTCAACTTGTTTTTCAACTTGACTTATTTTCCACACATGAAACATTTTGGCTCAAATAACAGACAGGTTGTAATAAAACATCTCTTTTGTTGTTTAACCTAAAATATCATTAATCAAAGCTATCTGGAAGTAAATTAAATAGTTTCAAGATTAAAAATTGATAATTAACTGTTGGTTGATTACCCACAAAATTAGGTTAAAAATAATTTTTATGCTCCTTAACTTATCCATGTTCCTTCTAATGGTAACAAAAACTTACAAGGTCTAGAACAGTAGCTCTAAACTAGTAATAGTTTTTACCCCCATAGGACATTTGGCAATATCAACCCATCTCAACTCTGTTTGCTCCCGGTCATACTATGAAGTCTTCCTCCCTCCTTCCCTTCTTTCCTTTCTCTTTTCCTCCTCCTCCTCCTCTTCCTCCTCCATCATCTTTGCTGACTCACTGACTTGTCTTCAGTATGCCAATAATTATCTTTCATTAAGATTCATACATCTCCGTGCATCCATTCCCCTCTCCTTCACCAAGCAGCCTTTTAAACATGCAGATTAATCTTGTCAATCTGCTCTTTATAAAACAAAAAATTTCAATGACTTCCCAAGAGAAACTTCAAAGCTTTTTTTGGCCCGTGAAACCCTGTATAATCTCTTTTTTCCCCAGTCACCTCCCACTTTTTCAATTTCATCTCATGCTAGTCCTCTCCCTCACTCCAGCCAAGCTGGATTGTCCTAGTTTTGAGAAAGCTATGCTCTGGTCTGTCTCACAGGCTTTTCATTCTGTCTGGAATGTTGTTCTCTTTATTTACTTCCCTAACTTGTAATTATTCATGTCCCAATGCAATCATAATTTCTCAAGGAAATCTTCCCTGACTCCCAGACTAGCATCAGGCCACTCAAGAATATTTAATTATTTGTATATTATTTTGTTTAAAGTTAATGTTGGCCTTTTCCATCAGACTATACAGCAAACCATGAATGGGTATTCAAAAAGAACCTTGCATTTTATATTGTTTCAAAAGTTTTTGATCTTCTCTTTTTAAGCACATATCATGACCTAATGTTTTCTTTAAGATGATAGTGGACTTGGGCAAAATTTGCAAATAATCCTGGCATCTCACTGTAACATTGCACAACAAGCCATGTTTATCCATTCCAATACAGTTGTTCTGTTTCTAATATTAGCCTGGCTGACTGTATTAGACATCTTTTATGCCTCATCTTGTGTTCTTCAGAACAACTCTTTATTCTAGTCATTGTTGCAGCAAGCAGTTGGTATAACCTTACATTAGCTGCTCATATACGTCTAGTTTTCAGCCCTGGGACTGATGAATTATATCATGGGACACGTGGGGGAACATGCCTGGACTTAGGCATATACAGCATAGAAGTGCAAGAGATTTAGCGCTATGTAGAGCAACTCTTGTCAATAGTTGATGCTAGTGTTCTTTTACCAGCCTTCAGCCCTACTGTCTTGAGCAAATTATTACGAATACATTCTAAGTCTTCTTCAGATGGCCCTGGCTGGACCAAACCCTAGCTGCCCGCAATGATGGTCAAGTCAATAATGCATCCTTGAGTTGGCTTTCCTTGCTTCCCTCTTCCTGCAGTTCATCACTCAAGCTCTCAGGGGACCACTGCCAAAATAACCTACCTACAAAACCCTTGTTTTGTGTTCTCACTTTGTGGGAAACTAATATACTACCTCTTTGAAAGTCATAAAATTGAATACCATTAAATGCCTCTGTTAATGAAAGTAATGATAGCTGCTAATATTTATTAAGACAAGTGCTTAATATGAGTCAAATTCTGTGCTAAATTATTCCCTATTCTTCTCTAATTTTCCAATGACCTTATAAGGTTGATATTTCTACTATCCATCATGGTAGATACTATCCTATGACCCTCGAGATCCATCTCCTCCCTTCTCTGCCATGGGAGGTGGGTCCATATAAAGTGCTTCAACTGGCTCCCTTGATCTCTGGCTTCTAGTTGGGTCTGGCCAGTTGGAAGCAAGTGAAGGGTGAGTGGGCAGTGATGTCTCCAGCTCTCTCCTTCCCAGGTTACGACAGGTTGAGTGCATACCTCTCCTAAGGTCACAGATCATGTCAACTCTTAGATGGAGCTTGCCTGAAGAGCACTTGCTCCTGCTACCTCTGGAAATTTCCCCATCACTTGTTGCTTTTCCTGAATTCTTCCCATACTTCTGTAAATAGCCTTTGATTAAATGTCCCTTCAATCACCCACTTTGTATGTATCACATGATTTCTACCAGGACCCTGCCCAATAGTCTCCATTTTTCAGCTAAGGAAACTGAGGCTCACACATTTCACCAGTATAAAAGAGCCAAAGAAGGAGATGAATAGCAAAGGTTTTATCTGCTCTTGCAATAATAGAGAGGATTATTGATATCCTCCCAACTTGAAGAAAAGAATTAAATTCACTGTTGTTTATGTTGTGTCTGTCAGTCCCATGCATATTTAATCTGCATTTTTATCAGGCCGTCTCCCTTAAATGCTGTGTTCCCATTTCGTAGGTGTACCATTGGGTATTTTTTTTTAATAATATATGCAAATTCTGTGAAAATATATCATTTTTATCTTGTTTTGATCATCTTGACACCACATTTTCCTGTTACATAAACATTTTAGAGTGTGGTTTGTCCTCAAAGACCAAGCCAATTAAGAGGAAGTGTGTCTGTGAGTTGTCTGAGTTATAGATGGACAATTTTGATGATGTCAGTAATTCTAACAGCTGTGTCCTAAATTAAGAAGAAGATGGGCATTTCTCCAGAGATGAACCAATTCATTAAGAACTCATCTTGCACATAATAGAAAACTTTAATAATTCAGCCCTACTGGAGGCCTGGCCAGACTGAAACATATTGTTTAAAGAAGTGCAGTTCAATGGCTTTGAAATACAAATAAGAACTTGAACTAGGTAAATAGAATGTGGCCAAGCATAGTTCTTAGGAAATCTGCTTGAATTAATAACTAAGAAAGATCTATAATTGGTGTATCAATTATTTCTATGGGAGTGGATGTTTTGATGATGCTTGAGGGTACTTACGAAGTTTGCTTTCATAAGTAATTTAAACATTCCTCTTGAAATACTGTTTGCACAATTTATTTAGCAAATTAACCACAGAATCATAACATTTTAGAGCTGAAAGAGGCCTCAGAGAAAATCCAGGGCAACTCACTTTTTGCAAGCAGTTTCTTGGATCATTCATTGGTCCGTGCACATGGAACAAGAGCCAGCCTTCCACTTACCCCCTCAACCCAGCTCCTCCTGAAACACTAGCCTGCAGTTGGGGGTCCAGCACAACTGGCTCCTTCTAATCTGCAAAGTGAGATTAGAACACGTCATAAGTAATATGTAATAAGTAATAAGTAATATGTAATATGTAATAAGTAATACAATGCTCTTCTCACTGGTTCACCAGAAACTTCCTCTGGTCTACTCTTGCATACTGTTTGTTTCTTTTTTTCCAGAACTCTGTGCTTCTGTATCCTATGTCCTCTACCTTCCCAGTCACTTTCACTATGGAGGATCCGAGGAGGACCAACCTCTCAGTGTTTTGCCTTACCAATGTTCTTCCAATCTGTACTCCCTCTCCATCACTCTAAAATCCTGTCCTCTGTCATGGCTTTTGCCAAGGTCATTAATAACAGAGCTCAATACTCATATGACTTGATCATTCCTTGGTAGCATCTGGAATGGTAGATGACATACTTCTTGAAGCTCTGTCTTTCTATAGCTTGTCACAAAGTGGTTTCTTCCTGGTTCACCTTCATCAGTCTGAGCATTCTTTTCTAGTCCCTTTCATTGGCTTGTTTATTGCCATGTTCTCTTCTCATTCTATGGTTTAGTTCATGGGACATTGCAGTCACACCACAACTCTCTCAACTATCTGTAGGTTACTTACTCTCAGGTTTAAGTAGCTGGCCCAGATATTTTTTCTGAGCTACTACTACTGGCCTACTGAACATTTTCTGAAGTTCCATAGGCCCTCAAAACTCAACAGATAAGAAGCAGAGCTGTCCTTCTGCCAAATGTGCTCCCCACTCATGTTTTTCTCTCAGTGAATAATCATATTATTCATATTATTCACATAGGTGCCCAAGCCAGAAATATGGGAGTTACTAAATCAATCCATCAGTGGTTCCCCATTTTTACTCAAATAAAATTCGAATATCTCAGTATAACATGTGAGACCTATGATATCTGGTCACTGACTATTGCAATAGCTTTACCTCTTATAACTCCCTGTCAGTTCTCACATCTGCTCCAGCTAGACTGCCCTTCCCAAAACCCCCAGACCAACATTGGCTCATATTCCAAGAGTCAGTTCAATTATTCTCTCCTCTAGAAAGTTTTGTCTCACCAACATCCTCCTATCAATTGGTCACTGCCCATGTGCCTCTTCTATGACACTTAGCTAATCATAACCCTAAGATAAGATTGCAGGCAAGGTTATTGTCATTGGGAACAGGAAGAAAGGAAAAGTTACAAGTCACAAAGAAGATGCAATAATGTTGAAGAAATTAAAGTTGTCTCAATTAGGGTGAGCTAAGTCATCAGCTTTAAAAATAGGAGATTTTTCGGAACTTTTCTCTCTCTGATGGTTCGTTGTGCAGAATACTTGCTTAAAATTGAAATGTTCTGTTCTGTGTCAACTCTGTGGTTTGTTTGTTTTCCTTTAGCTGCTAAATTCTATAGACAGACATCTTTGAGTACTGCTAATCACACCTATTAGCAGGGTGTAGAAGGGGGAGGATGTAAATAGGGGAAGAATAAAGATGCACGTTTCCCTCTCTGATGTTTTTAATCTTTTAAGCCTAGACAGGGAGAGTGTATAGGAGAGAACAAGCTGAAAGAGGAAGATGCAAAAAAAATCACAGGTAAAAAAAGTAGATTTCCCAGAACCAATAGCCCAGTTAAAGGTGAAAGCTGATGTAGTAAGATGGAGAAAAGGATTTGTGTCTGTTCATTTTGTCTACTTAGAGCTAAGGTCACATCTATGATCTTTTGTGTCCACGCTATCTAGCCAGATATCCAGAAATCAGCAAATCGAGTGTTTACAAATTAAATCAGTCTCTGTTTTCTTTTTCTTAAATTACCTTTAAGACCTCAATGACCATGGTTACTGAAATCAGAATTCTGATCGCAATAACAAACATTGATAAGGTGGTCAGTCCCCACACCCTATTGTGTAGATATGTTTCTTTTATATTTTATACTTGAATATTTAAATATGCCATGTGGTTTTATCTGACTTACCTGAATTCCCATGTAAAGTTGGTGAAAGCAGGTCTCTTGCACCTGAAAGAACTTAATGCGTGGTTCTTGGTTGAGGAATATAAGTATAAAAATACATCTGAAACCTAACTGGAAAAGCAAAGTTTTAACTGTTATGTTTCCCAGATGAAGTCTTTTGTGTATTTCTTCCATTGAGCAGCAGGATGAGTGATCTACAATAAATCAACAAAGCTGGTGGCTTCTTTGTTGTTTTACTGAGGAAAAAGGAGACAGATCCACACATAGTTAACATTGTCTGTTTGAATTGAGAGTTTCTGAATGAATAAGAAACTAGAACTTGACTAAATCAGAAACCATGTGGTTTATAACAGAACACCTTCTAAAGAAAAACAACATAAATTTCCATATGAAACAGATGATTTCTGTAACTTCATCACAAGGATGAATACTCCATTTGCTTTCAGTTCTGGATAAAGTCCCTGAACTGAGGCCATTCCAGGACAAAATGTGTTCTCAGTGACTTCTCGGAAAGAAAAAAACTGTCTATTAAAACTAAGCCTTCAAACTTATTTTAATAATGCCTCCATTTTAGTCAGGTGAATGGTGGTGCAGAGAGTAAGTTTTGAATTGCATGTTTTGCCAGTTAATACTCGTATAAGGGGTTTTTACTTTTTATATTATTCTAACAAAAAGGAAAAGAACGCAATTCTCACTGGGGAGCCTGTCATGGGCTAGAGTGACCAGGGGTGGCGAACCTTTTGGCGATTGAGTGCCAAAGTTTATGAAATAAGAGTATACTCGCTCAACTCGCGTGCCAACCCATCGAGTGAGATAGAGGTATCGATTATTTTTATGTCTATAAGAGCATAAACAATAATTTTTTAAATGGTATTTATAGCTCCGTGTGCCAAAATAAATGCTCCGCGTGCCACTTTGGGCATGCGTGCCATAGGTTCGCCACCCCCACTAGACACTGTGAGAGAGGTTCTTTCATACGTTCTCACTTTTAGAAAAAGTAACAGTAATGGTAGAATTCTACTGGCATCGCCACCATTGACTGAGATCTTCCGATGCACCAGCAAGTGCTAAATGTTTTACACAGATCCCCTCATTTTGAAGGTTTTCAAAATTCATTCATGTTGTAGCATATATCAGTACTCCATTCATTCTTTTTTGTATTAAGATGAAACTAATTCAAACTTGTGAAAGATACTGCTGTGACCATTGAATAGCCTCTCCTATGATGGCCTTATTAGTTTCTCTGTAAATAATGATTTCCCCACAACCTCTGCAGTCCCCATGTGAAGACAACCAATATTATAATTTTTAGGAGATCCATATCATGGTGAATCCTCCATTACTTTCATTTTGAGCTCTCAGGCCAGTTGGCTTGAGAATATAGCACCCATTTATAAATCAAAGGCAAAAATACACAAAGATCCCAAGCCTGTCTTAGCTCATGTGTAAAGGCAGGCCAGATCAGGAAAAATTGGTTTGTTAAAGTCTGCTGGTCCTTTTATGTTGATCACCATGCTAATTATTTATTTCACTGCTCCAGGATTTGGCATTCCATGAATTCTCTCTTTTGATTCTTTTCTGCCCATTATTAGATCTTAATGGTACAAAAACTTAGGTAGAGTGAAAGGAATGAGATTGGGCACACCATTTCTACCTAGCAGTCAGCGTTTTTCTATTTGTTCATTAGATTATATAATGAGAAAGAGGCACAGTGTTGGGAGCAAACTTGATTAGAATCCTCTTTTTAAGAAGCCTGACAAGATCATACAGCCAGTCTCTAGCAGTGTTGAGATTAGAGCCCAGAGAGCAGAATATTTTTCTTAGTCAATAAAAGATAACACAAATGTATTTCGAATCAAAAGATCTAGCCGTGACTTCAACTCTGCAACTTCTTGGCTGTGAGATCTTGCATAAGTTATGTAACCTCCCCAAGCCATTTCCTCATGAAAGTGTGAACATTAAATTAGATGGCATGTATAAGTACCAACATTATTCTTGTACATGATTTTTTTTTTAAGTCTAAGTGTTTGATAATTGTCAATTGCCAAACTTCCTGGGTCAGGGCTCATTGGTTTTAGATTTTGAGAGGTCCCTCTCAGGTAGTTGGTCAAAACCATGGTTCTCCCTTGCCTCTTCCACTTCCAGAACAAGAAGATTCATTAGACACCTGGTTCCCTAGGGTAGTACCCTTTGATGAGTTGTAACTTCAGTGCCAGTTGTTATAATTCCAAAACAGTAGAAAACTATGTCTTTGATGGGCATACAGGGCTTCCTTCTATCCAAAAAAAAAAAAATGCTTCATTTGAGTCCCTAAGCCAGTAATCATCTCAACCCCCCTTACGGTTGTCCCAAACTAAGAAGCTCTGATAGATTCCTGGAAAGTATTTGGGATAAAAAGAAAAAGTTTGTTATTCCCATGTTAATGTTCCTAAGGGTAAAAATGAACCCAGAATGCAGTCTGAACTTCCTCTTAAGCCCTAACCACATTACACTATCAAATACAACTCACTACTCATAATCAAGTTATATTACTTAGTCACAGTTTTCCCACTGCAAAATATTGTCTTAATTTTAACTAGCATGTTTACTCCTCAAAATCTAACTGAAACCGTTTCATGCTACCCTCATGTCCAAGCTAAAGAAACACAGAAGCTCTTTCTTGCCATAATGCTTATTCCAAAATTCCTCCTTTTTCATAGGTTATTGCCCAAAAATATTTTTATATTTTGTTACTTTTTACATCTGTAACTTCCCAGTTATGGGACTGAAGATTCTGAAATATATTTTTCTCACTTTACAAAAATTAACTCTCACTAGCAAGCCTTAAATTTCCTCAAAGCTGTTTCATTGCCCACCCTTAAAATAATTCACCTCTTAACACCTTTGCTTCAGCAACTTTGAGGAAAAAAAACCAAGACACATTCCTTGACAATTAATTTTTCAACTATTGGGGAGGCATATATTTAAAAAACTGAGTAAAATTATAGATGACCTAGTGAAAACTACTTAATATTGCTAAGCTCTGGTTTCCCTGTCTAAAGAATATTGGTAGTAACAGCACCCATTACATAAGGTGGTTTTGAGTAATAAGAAAAATAATGAATACAAAGGGCTTGACATAGTAGCTGGCACACATAAGTAATGAACTAACGTTGGCTATCATTGCTTTTGTTGTCATTAGACACTAAGGAATACAAAGATACTTAAGACATTCTCTACCCTCCAGAGGCTTATCATACTTGGTATAATAAGACATAACCATGTGTCAAGACAACAGTATTTTTAGATATCCTAATAGAGTATGAGATGCTACTATTTGTCATGAATGAAGGACAGAAGACTGTGGGCCTGGAAAGACTTAAGGTTAATGGAGAAATAATAAAGTAGGCCTTGACCAACAAAGTGCGCTTGGATAGGAAGTGAGGGGTGAAGTGCATTCTAGGTAAGGGAAACAGTAATAAGAAACAGACAGAAATAGGAATGTGCAAGTATTTAGAAGATCATGAGTGACAGGTTAAGTGGAAAATTCATGCCAGTGTAGTTGGGGCCAGATTAAGACAAGAGTTGAGTATTAATGTACACTATAGGCATTTGAGGTTTTAAGAAGCAAACTTGTGGGGGCTTAATATGGTGATGGCATATGGGTCAATTTGGGAGGGAGAGGCTACAACAGAAAGTGAGTACAATGTTTAAATTATCTAAATTTTAGGTGAGTTGCAGATATTCGGGTGACTGGATATAGAATGAGAAGCCACATCTGAATGATACTTAGAGGGAAGAATTGTGTCCTGATTTAATAGGCAAGAGCACAGTTGAGTGGGGGTGTTATGCAAGGAGAAGGGGGTCATAGGGCACTCTACGGTTTCAATTCTAGGAGGCAGGGAGAATGGGGCATAGTATCATTAATGAAATATGAAGGTCATTGATTTAGTCACTTATTCAGTAATATTAATTCTGCATTCATGTCAGACCCTACTCCAGGGTCCTCAGATACAGAAATGAACACAGTAGTTCCTGCCTTCCAGGAAATAAGTTTAGTCAGAAGGGGAAACCAAGTTTGTGGGAAAAGGATTACTAGTTACTCATAAGTTGATAGATCTGAAAAACCTTAAATGTCATCTAGAATACTCCTCACTCTACCCCACCTGAAACAAACTATCAAGATAAGAAAACTGAAGTCCAAAGAGAGTAAAAGTCACACCTTTACTTATACTTACTGCCAAGTGAGGTGATAATCTAGCCAGTGACCTTCATGCTCTTGTAATTCCAAAGGAGAATTTCTGTATTTGGACTTGAGCTTGGCCTGTGGAAGTCTCAGACCTTGAATGAGGAAGTCTCACCAGGATTTATAGGGAGTGAGAAGGTGGGAAGAGGGTGTATAGGACCTGCTTTTTTAGCTTCACTCTCCCAGAACCTTCCTTTGAACAAGTTAGGAACTAGAGAAGGCAGGTGTGTGCAGGAATGATGTGAGACTTCCTTAGGGGCCTCCTCTTGAATTCTCACCCTGGGCAGCTGAGGCAGCTGAAGGAAGGACTCAGGGTAGGGTTACATGTCAGCTGAGAAGTAAAAAGCCAGTTTAGATGCACCACAAATTTAAAAAATATATATTGTTTGGAAAAAAAAAAATTCATGCTAGTAAATGTCTGAGCCCAGAGGAACGAGAGATCTCAGCAAAATACCTGCTCATATCACTTCAAAGAACTAGGACAAAGTGCCCTTAACTAGCCCTAAACCCAGAGTGAGACCCTCCCAGCCAGGGAGAGTGCAGGCCCCAGCAGGCAGCTTTGAATCCGGTGATGTGAACTTTGACCTTGGCCCTGCCACTCACTAGCTGGGTGTGCAGGGACCACCAACCTCATCAGCTGGGACTCAGCTCACCTTCTGTAAAATTATCTCTCAAATGTTAGCCCCTTCTAGTAATTTTACATCAGTCCTTGGAACCAGATAGAAGCTCAAAGAGCCTTTTTTTTAAAGATTGATTTTATTGTTTTTGACAGAGACAGAGAGAAGGGGGTGGGCCCAGAGCAGTGTCCATAGTTGTACATCATCAGTTTTCCACATGGTTTCATTCCACACTGGACTGGGGGCCTCCTGCATGGGAGACACATCCCCTTGAGCCAGGGGCTGAATTAGGAGGGCAATGACCGAACTGGGGACCTCCCACATGGGAAGCACACCTCAGTTCAGCATATGAGTTCAGTTGAGCCAGGATTTGATCCTCGGTCCCGGGACTGCAAAGCGAGCGCTTAACCCTCTGAGCTGTCCTGGCTTACCCTCGCAAAGCCTTTGATTTGTCCCTATAGCTACAACTGTCCTGGGGTAACTCTGCAGAAACACGAAGGGGAGGTAAGAGTACCTTCCTTTCTATGGCTAAATAATTTTAAAATCGCTCACTTGTCGATGCAGAAATCATTTTAAACTCTATTTAAAATACTTCATTTTTTTTCCTTTGACATCACATAAAAGAAGTTTGTATCACATATATTTTTATTCTATGAACTAAGAATTAGGTGGTTGCTAATTCAAACATATGACCCTTGTTGGATAGCCACAAATAAAACTGCTTGTTTTGATTTAGAAAGTTGTTCTTTCTACCCATTCTCATAGGGAAAATCCTCTTCTCTCCATCTAATTTTCAAGAAAAAAAATCACAATATAAAAATAATAAAAATGGGAAAATGGGGACTCCCAAATTGAAATAAAATCTAAAGAGACTACCTCTTTCCTAATCAAGTTGTCAAAGAGTAAAAGATGATGGCAGAAAATTTCTTGTGACTAGGTGATTTTCACAGTGACTTTGGGAGCTTTAGGAGTTTCCCAGAAATTAGAGCAGTAAATTTAGAAAATGCCTGATTATGCATTTTTACTATACAGCTACTACATGGCCTTACCAAAAAATAATTTAAATATAAATTCATCTTGTGAATGTAGTTCATGGCACTTTTGTATACAAGGATTGTCCTCTTAATCAACTGAGGAGAATAAAGAACTTGAACAACAAGTCTTCTGCAGTGAATTAAAACGACTCAGATTCTGATAACCCCTAAATTATCACTGGGAACGATTTTTAAGAAATGCTGAAAGTCAAGTGCTGGAATGGAGATAAAGATTTTAAAATGCTAGAATCATAAAATTGTCGAGAGAGAAGAGACTTCAGAAATTATTTTGTAAATGAGGAAAGTGAGACCTACAGGGTGCTTGACTGCCAGTGAAATGATTGAGAGTGTGAAGGTAAGTGCACAGGCAAAAGACAACAGGCTTTGAGTAATAAAAATAATTACCGATGGAACGAAATGGGGTTGGGTCTAATTGTGATTGGATGCAGTGGCCTCACCTGCAAGGATCCCACGTTTCAGCCCCAGCTCACCTGTAGCACACGCCTAGCTCCTTTTCCTGAGTAAAAGACTGGCGGCCATGAAGGTGGTAATAAGAGTAAGGACACTGGAAAGTTTCTAAAAGCTACTGATAACTGTGGGAAAATGAAAAGGTAAGAGGTGTGAAAGCCAAAAGCTCATGACAATTATGAAAATAGAAAATTGACTAATTTAGACAGAGCATTAGTAAAAATTGTATCACTGCATTATAAACTCTCTTTGAAGCAGGTAATTTCAAAAGAAGTGTCCTAACCAATTTTTTTTTTTTTTTAAAGGAAAGTGTCACTTTTGAATTCAGGTTTGCCTTTTTTGTTAAAGATTCATACATTAATTCTACCTACAACAACACTAAGTACCACTTCTTTAGAAAAGCAAATTTTACTAGGACAAAACTATATACATTAAGAGATTCTCTCTTGTCCTTTGTGGGATTGGCAGATTCATCTAGAATCTAGATGATAGAACCAGAGCTTGGTCTCATTACCTCTCTGAACACTGGGGTCTGCTTTTGCTGAGCCTATAAGTGAAAATGGCCCCACAGCCAGCAGTGATTCAAGGTGCTTTTCAAGAGCACAGCAGACAGTTTGAGTTGGGTGGAGTGCTTGAATTGTAATGTTCAGTTCCTCCAGGCACCGAAGTTTGCTGTTGATAATGAAGACAATAAAAGGAGGGGAAAACCCAAATGACTTCAAATAAGACTGAACTTCAAAAGTTTTAAAACTCAGAAGCTGTAATTTGAGTTAGAATCTTTTGCGGGTTAAACTTGACTTAATTGTTAATAAATGCCCCACCCCTGCTTTACCAATAATGCATTCAAAAAAAGAGAAATTAAAACCATCTTTTCGTAATCAGATAAAGGGGAAAATTAGGTCCATTTGGCCTACAGAAGAAAATACAGAGAAGAGGTTTACTAACCATAATCAAGACTATAACATATCATGAGAGGGTTGGTGGACTTGTCTTAGCAAGCATTCAGTAATAGTTAATGACATGAAGAAATTGATTTAAATTTCAGCTTGTAAGCAGTATATCCTTGGGAATGCTGGAATAGCTCAGCAGTTGAATGTTTGCCTCACAATCACAAGGTCTGGGGTTCCATTCCCAACCCTGGCCTGTGCAAACCATGTGCTGAACTGTGGCACAACTGGTAACTAACTGCCAGGATGGTGAGGCACTGAAGGTTCTCGCCTCCCAATCAGGAGGCCCCTGGTTCAGTTCCCGCCCTGCACAGCCCCACATCCACCTGTGTGGAATGAAACCACATCACAACTAATTATGTACAACTCGGGAGACTGCTCTGGGCCCTCCCCCTTCTCTCTCTCTCTCTCTCTCTCTCTCTCTCTCTCTCTCTCTCTCTCTCTCGCTGTCTCTCACACACACTCTCTCCCCTCTCAAACAATAAAATAAATCTTTTAAAAGACAAGCATATTTAGTGAGGATTACTTAAAAACAACTATATAAGAAACAATCCATCTCTGAATACTTTAAGATTGAAATAGAAGGTCAGAGAATAAATGATACCTTTTTTGAGCTCATATCATGTGTGAACACATAGAATTTCCGCTTACATATAATTGCCCTTGTGATAGCTCTAAGATTATATGGAAGAAATATTGTTGTACTTGTCTATGTGTTCACAAATTCTTACTAATATATTTTACACAAGAAAGAGAGACAAGTTTTCTGTGTCTACAAGATTCTCTTAATGCAGTAGGAGCAGCAAAGAATGGAGGGGGTGGGATGGGAAGCCTAGGAGAATGGAGGAAAAGGAAGCTGAGAAAACACAAATCAAAGATGGCCATCTCAAATCCAAGTAAACACTTGACCACTGAGTCCAGCAGACATCATCTTCCACCAGAGTCTAAGCTGCTCCATCAGAGAACTTTTGAGAAGCCTAATTATGAGGTGAAGATAGTAGCTATCAGAGTAGAAAATCCAAGTGTTCTAATCCATGTCATCTGAGCCCAAGTTTGTAGAATTCCTGCCACCCAAAAAAGATCACCCTTCCTTGCAAAATCCCAAGTCAAGGCAGGAAACAAAGTTTCTGGAGTTGATTCCTTATTACATTGGCCAAAATACAGAGGGTGCCCAAAAAATAAATAAATAAATGTATACACATTTTAAGAAAGGAAAAAACTGTATTAAAATTGTGATACTCATTGCTTCTCAGCCTTTTGGCTAAGATCAAGTGTAAAATTGCAATATTCAATACATACTGATAAGAAAAGATGAATACAAGTCACATTTGACTCCTGCAATTACAAGAGGTGCTCAAAGTGTTTACCATCAGCATCCAGAGGCTTCTAATTATGGCCAACTACTGCTTGAGCAACATTAATCAAGGTGTCCACTTGCATCGCTGTGCATGCCATTTTAATTTACCATGAATCTCGAACTTATCACAAATGTGTGCAACTATTAGGTATGTTAGAGGTTCTGTTGCATACTCACACCTCCATTGTCATTGTACTTCTACAACATTCTCAAATTTCAAATGCCACTTCAAGATGGTCTTGCACTCCTCAAATGACAACCGTACTCCTGCCATTTGATTGTCTTGCCTGTCACATGGTGATGCTAGCATTCATTTATTGAATGCCATCTTTTGAGCAAAGGTCACACTACCCATTGCTACCGTAATTCAATTCAATCAAAAATTAATGCAGAGGTAGCAGCACTTAAATGTGTATACATTTTTTGGCAACCCTCGTATATTTTCCAAACTTTTTCTCTTTTCCTGAACCTACCAGCCTTTCTAAAACTTGGGAAGAATAATGATATATGATTTTCAAAATTTTAACTATAACCTCTCTAGAAGACCACCAGTAAATCAAGCAAAACTAAGTTTATTAAAATTACTGAAGAATGAGAGAATACCACCTTGACAGTCTTAAAATAGAAAATTGAGACAGGTTATCTAGAGGGTTTTAGGTTGAGGCTGGATGACTTTACTTTGTACCAGGGCTTCCAAGGCAGGAAACTGATTAGGATTGGACTGTGTTTATGACAAAATAAGTTGATTTGGTGGGTACAGTAAGGCATAGATGTTAAAGTGAGTCTTGTGAGCAAGCTATTAGAAATAAGCTGTTGAGCTGGCATTACAGGTTAGGTTCTCCATGAAGCAGACCCTGGGCAGAGTTTAGTATTCAGGGTGGTTATTAGGGAGTATCCTAAAGATCAGCACCTGAGCAGTGGAGGGGGACGAAGCTAGATTGGCCAAGGAGAGGAGTCAAGTGGTGATGCAGGCCTCACAGTGTCAGTCAGTCCCCATAGGGAGTTCTATATATTTTAAATGACTCATCAGAAATGTCCCACGTTGGGCCACATCACTGAACATGGGCTACTACTCCTGGAAGAAAGTCATGGGCAAGGCAGCCTTCTCAAGCTGAGACAATCTCTGGAAGAAATGACAAACAAAGGCTTTCTGCTGACTCCACTCCCCAGCACCTAGCACAGAAGTCTTCTCTTAAAAAGGGATCTGGACAGGATGGTCCATAGTTTCATCATCCATGAACCTGTGTTCCTTGAGCAAGCAGCCATTAGTATTATTGCTTAGTCTCCACACTATTTAGCATAGGAATAGGAAAATATGTCTTGTCCCATTATTGTTTAGCAGAACAAGGAATTAGGACAGTTTCAGTTTTCAAAACAAGTTCAGCTTCTCTCCTCCCCCCATGAAATTTATCTGGATCTCAGATAAAGAGGTACCCTTCCTTGATATGCAGTTTGTTTCTCTATCCCATTCATCCTCATTCACCTTTCACCATTTATGTATTAGATGTGTTAGTCCTATTTTCTGTGCATATTTTATTACCTCTCACCACTAAACATTTTCTCAGGTTTTTCTTAGTAAAAAAAAAATTTTAAGTTTATTTAGGCTAGTAAGTTTCTATATAACCACCCATTTTCCTATCACCATCAAATGTATTTACTTAAAAGAAAAAAAAGGGGAAAGCTGGGCTGGCTCAGCAGGTTAAGCGCTCGCTTTGAAGCCCCAGGGACTGAGGATCGAATCCCAGCCCCGGCCCATGCGGACCCACATGCTGAACTGGGGTGTGCCCCAGCTCAGTTCTTGCCGGGGCCTATGCGGGAGGCTCCCGGCCCAGTTCCTGCCCTGCGCAGCCCCGTGCCCACCTGTGGAGTGAAACTATATGGAAAAACTAATCTCAACTGTGGAGACTGCTCTGGGCCCTCCCCTTTCTCTCTGTCTCTCCCTGTCTCTGTTTCTCTCTGTCAAAAATCAATAAAATAAATCTTAAAAAATATATGTAAAAAAAGAGAAAATGAATAGAACTCAGAGGTGATAATTTAACACCAGCACTGGTATGAAAACCTTCTAAATCAGGGATCAGCAAACCATGGCCTATGGGCTGGATATTTTAGTAAATAAAGCTTTATTGGAACACATCCTTGTTTGTTCATTTATTTGTCTATGAACGCTTTCATGCTACAATGGCAGAGTTGAATAGTTACTATGGAGACTGTGTGGCCCACAAAGCCTAAAATATATACCTGTCTCTTTGTGGAAAAAGTTTACCAACCCCTGCTCTAAATTTTCAAAGCTGAACAAGTTCATTATTTTGGCAACTGCATTCCCTTCACCCTCAATAGAGAATCATCTGTCAAATTATACCTCTATATTAATATCACAACTTCTTGCCTCTGTTTCCTCAGCCATTACCTCACCTCTTAATCATCTCCTTTCATTTGTCTCAGCCTACCGGTACTTACACAAGGGCTGTCCAGAAAAAAAATCCAGCCATCATCAATATAATGAGAACAGTTACATGGCTGGATACTTTCCAGATAACCCATGTGTACTGCTCCTGAATTATTCTTTGGAAAACTCTTTATTATTCTTTGGAAACCTCTTCTCTGAAAACATTTCTGCCTGCTCAAATATCTCCACTGCTTTTCCCATTTTGCTAAAATAATTAAGTCTGAAGCCATTAACCATGTTTGGCCCCAAACTACATTTCCTGGCTTGTTTCCCACCACTTTCATGCACACTCAGATCACTGACTTGTCTTTTACAACCCCTACCCTCTACTATATTTGTGATTTTTGTACTGATATTTCTGGTTTGAGAGAATCTGAAAAAATAACACCTCTACTCCCCACCTGAGTTAGAAACCAATTGAGAAACAGACTCTCAATTGGAGTCTGGAAGATGGAGATCAAACTTTATTACTCTGAAAATAGGGGTGGGAGTACATGGTTAATTTATGGAATAAAAAAGTCAACTGATTCTACTATACTACCTCCCCCTCATAACTCAGTTAGACCCCAAGAAAACCTATTGAAGGAAAATCTTGGAATTGCAAAATAAAACAGTATCCAGGATCTCTGCCTCACACTAATCCAAGATGTAGAAAAAATAATAGAATTTAACACCCCCAGTGCTTGGAACTTTGTAATAAATTAGCTCCATCAATGTAGAGCGTGGATGTCTCCTACCATAAGAGGTAGAGTAAGAAACAAAAAGATCAGTAGAAGACAAGGGTATTATTTAAGGACCTTCATATTTTAAAAACAATAACAACAACAAAAATGCAGATTGGGGAATTGTGGGGGTTCCTCCCAATCATTTCCCATGTGTTTTTGCTTATCCTTTGGGCTGCCCCCTGAATTATATCAGCCAAGGGAGTAACTATTCTCCAAAAGGAAGGAAATCAGCAGTTTCCCAAGGCAGCCTTGTTTCCACCTTTATGGGATGCTTTTTCACTACCACTACTGCTTGTTTGGTATCCCTCTATGGAAGCATAAGTATGCTCTTGGACAGTATATTGGTCAGATTAACTCAAAATCTACACTGTTCAAGGCTGAGAGTTTGTTCCCTCTTCTATTTCCCTTCCCAAATTATGCTATGCCCAACAACACTGTCCAATGTAATTGTAGCTCACCAAAGGTTAGGCAACATGATTAAATGGAAGCACTAATCCGTTCCACTAATAAATGTCCAACAACATAAACATACCCCAAGTTTGCATATAAACTCCTTCCAATTTGAAATTCCCAGAAGAAACTGAAGTCTAAAGATTATACTCCCTTGCAAATTAAAGTCCAAATAATTTAATATACAGAAGAATTAACATCCTCAATTCTTCTTCCTCAATTTCTTATTCCACTTAGATCAACTAAAGGACTTAGGCTCAGATATCTGGGAAAGTCTGAGTTCTTTTAACCACTGCTGCCTGAGATTTTTGTCACTGAAATGAGTGTAATTTCTTGTATTCTCCAACACTTAAAGAATGCAAAGACACACCTAGATTATCACAGCAGCAATACTACACTCATGAAATTTAAAACAAGACAAAGCCCAAACCATAGAAAGCTCATTTTAGGCAAAACTGTTTTTTGCACATAATGGTTAGGCTAGACCCACATCACTGTGATCAAAAACCATAGAAGTGAATCATGGCATGATGAGAAGAAGGGTAGTTAGAGAGGATACATTTTCAATTTTAGTCTTGCGAAGATCTCAGTCAGCTGATGTCAGTTACTCAAAGCTCATGACTATGAAATTAAACCCAATTGGGAGACATCTCTCGTAAGAGATTAATTTCTGCTAAGAGGTTATTATTACATCTGAGGGAAAATTTAAAAAAACATACTACCTCTTTCCTCAGAGAAATGTTTGAAGATATTGTAACCTTCTTAGGAAGTGTAAAAATTTACAGTGGTTACAATACCTGTCACAAGATATTTCCATTTCCCCTTCAAGTCTTGTGTTTCTCGCGCCATGGTACTCTACCTAGTGTACTAGCTATTTAGACCATCATTTACACACCTGTTTCTGAACAAGCATTTTTCAGTCCTATGACACAAAGGCTGCTACCCGTATCTCTTGAATTGGAACTGCTTGGGCCTATGAAACCCGTTTCCCAGAAAAGATATTACCTTACGTACTACACTTATTTTTCTGCTGGAGTCTCACTCTCAGTGTATCTCTGAACTGAAGCTCCTATGATGTTTCAGAATACTCTCCTCCTAGAAGTCAAGTAAAAGCTAGTTTCCCTGCCCTGTATCTTTAAGTTGTTACTGTCTTCCCTCAGATTTCAGATATTCCAGGCTTTGAGTAGAATTTCATTCTGCTTCATTTTTCTCTTCAATCATAGCACATGTCTCGGGAGGGGTCATTTTTCTCTTCTGTGAATTCATTCCAATAAGCTCATTTGCGATTCTAACAATTAAACCTAATGTTTAAATGGACCGATTTCTTATTTATCACAATTAGGACTACCATTATTCTTGGACCTGAGTATCACCAGTCTGTGGACATTTTGGTTGTTTTCAATTTTTAGTTATTACAAATAATGCTTCTATGAACAGTTGCATGCACATTTTTGTGAAGATATGTGTTTTCATTTCATTTTTTTTTTTTCTTTTATTGTTAAATTTAATGGGGTGACATTGGTTGGTAACAATTAGATAGTTTCCGATGTACAAGTCCACATCACATCACCCATGCACCGCATTATGTGCCCACCACCCAGAATCAGGTCCCCCTCCAACCCCATATATCCGGTGCCCACTCCCCCC
>PVKE010029420.1:0-20276 GCA_004027555.1 Craseonycteris thonglongyai | reverse complement strand
TTGATGAACAGAAGCTCTTAAAGTTAATATAATTAAAATCTTTTTTTTAAGATTTTATTTTTATTTTTATTGTTTTTGACAGAGAGATAGAGAGATACAGAGACAGAGACAGAGACAGAGAGAAGCGGGGAGGGCCCAGAACAGTCTCCATAGTTGCACATCATCGGTTTTTCCACATAGTTTCATTCCACAGGTGGGCGTGGGGCTGCACAGGGAAGGAACTGGGTCGGGGTCTCACCCCAGTGAGAACTGAACTGCGGGCACTCCCCAGTTCAGCATATGGGTCCACACGGGCCAGGGCCGGGATTCGATCCTTGGTCCCCGGGGCTGCAAAGTGAGCACTTAACCCACTGAGCCATCCCAGCTTCCCTAATTATTATTATATTTTTTAATATTTATTTTATTGTTTTTGAAAGAGAGAGACAGAGAGAGACAGAGAGAAGGAGGAGGGCCCAGAGCAGTCTCCATAGTTGTACATCATCCGTTTTTGACATGGTTTTGTTCCACACAGGTGGGAGGGGACCACGCAGGGTGGAAGCCAGGCTGGGAGCCTCCCACATGGGAAGCACACCTCAGCATATGGGTCCACACGAGCTGGGTCTGGGATTCGATCCTTGGTCCCCAGGTCTACAAAGTGAGCGCTTAACCTGCTGAGCCATTCCGGCTTCCCCTAAAATTATAATTTTTTCCCTTTATGTTTACCATCATTTGTGTCTATTTAAGAAGTCTTGGGTGATGCTGGGATAGTTCAGCAGTTTAGTGCTTGCCTCACAATCATGAGACCTGGGGTTCAATTCCCTGCTCCAACCTGTGCAAACCTCATAAGCTGCACTGAGGTACAACCGGTAACCACCAAGTGGCTTGACCGCAAAGGTTCTCATCTCCCATGTGGGAGGTCCCCAGTCTAGTTCCCACCCTGTGTGGCCCCACATCCACCTGTGTGCAATGAAAGCACATCACAACTAATGAGATACAACTATGGAGACTGCTGTGGGCCCTCCCCCTTTCTCTCTCTCTCTCTTTTTATCTCTCATTTTCTCTCAAACAATAAAAAAATTAAAAAATAAGTCTTTACCTCTTCTTCAGAAATCAGTTCTCTGGATATTTTGTAGGAGAGAAGGGATGTTACCCAATGAAATTTCTCTGTGATCAATAGATTGCAAAATGGAAAATGAGATGCCAAAAGGTCTCAGCCACTGAGATAGAAACTAATAAAAACTTACATGCTGATAATTTAGAAATTTTAGTAGAGAAGCAGCTTGATAATGAGATGTCAGGAAATATTCAAACAAAAAGGCAATTAAAAAAGAATATAACGAGACAGTTTAAAAATCATGTAAACATGAGAAAACAGAACTTATAATACTTTTGACTTAATGAACATTTAAGAAACATTGTGTTTGGATCAAAAGAAGAAGAGGAAAAGGAAGAGAAAGAGGAAGAGGAAGAAGAAGAAAAAGAAGAAGAAAAAGGAGAAGGTGAAAGCTTTACCTACCCCAATGTCATGATGACAATCACTATGTCTTCTTTAAAATACTTTAGTTTTTCCTCTCATGATGGATCTTCAATTCATCTGCAATTGATTCTCCTTAAGGTAAGTAGTGAGATTCATTTTTTTTCCAGTTTCATTGAGAAATAATTGACATATATCACTGTATAAGTTTAAGGTGAAGAGATTGATGGTTTCATTCATACATATTTTAAAATTCAATACTTTTTTACATCAAATTGACCCAGCACCATTTATGGAAAAGTCCATCTTTTCCCCACTGCACTGCCATTTTTGTCATAAATAAGGTGATTGTATGGGTAAAGGTCTGTTTCCACCCTCTCTCTTCTGTTCCATTTGTCTTTATGTCTATCTTTGTGTCAATACCATGCTGACTTAAGTGCCATATTAAATCTTGACATCCTTACATTTCTGGCTTTGATCTTCTCCTTCAAGATAGGCTTGGCTATGTTTGGCCCTTTGCATTTCAGTCTAAATTTTAGAATCAATTTGTCAACTTCCATATGCACATCACAAACCCATGACAGAATGATTTGGTTTGTGTTAAATCTGTAAGTCAATTTGTGAGTATTATATAATTACAACATTGAATTCCAATTATAAACTTATTTCTACCCTCCATTTAATTAGCTCTTTATTTCTGTCAGTAATTTTTATAGTTTTCAGTATAGTGGTCTTAAACAGCTTTCATTGATTTATTCCTAAGTACTTGATGTTTGACAATTTATTTTTAAACTATGACTGCATGAGAAGAGTAGTGATTCTCAGTGGAAGGTGATTTTGCTCCCAGGACACTCTGTCAATGTCTGGAGACATTTTGGGTGGTCACACTGGGGGTGGGGTCACTGACATCTACTGGGTAAAAGCCAATGATGCTGCTAAACAGCTTACAATGCCCAGAAGTCTCCCACAACAAGGAATTATCCAGCCCAAAATGTCAATATATTTCTCTTGAGAAACTTCAGTACAGTATAGAGTTGAGAATTTCCAGGCTCAGCAGGTTAAGTGCTCGCTTTGCAGCCCCAGGGACCGAGGATCGGATCCCGGCCCCAGCTGTACAGACCCATATGCTGAACTAGAGTGTGCCTCCCATGTGGGAGGCCCCCAGTTGGGTTCTAACTCCCCGGTTCAGTGCCTCCCATGAGGGAGGCCCCCAGCCAGGTTCCTGCCCTGCATGGCCCCCGCCCACCTGTGTGGAATGAAATCGTGTCAAAAACTGACAACATACAACTATGGAGACTGCTCTGGGCCCTCTCCCTTCTCTCTGTCTCTCTCTGTCTCTGTCTAAAAACAACCAAATAAATCTTAAATGTTAAAAAAAAAAGAATTTTCAGAAAGATGTCACTTAATAGTAATTCTTTTTTTTTTGTTTTGTTTGTTTGTTTTTTATAGATTTTTTTTTATTGTTAAATTTATTGGGGTAACATTGATTGGTAACAATTAAATAGTTTCCAGATGTACAAATCTACATTACATCACCTATGTATTACATTATGTGCTGACCACCCAGGGGTAATTCTTTTATATACATTGTTTATGGATTTTTATATTTCTTGTGGCATAGTGATCTACAGTGACATTTTTCTTATATTATTCTTTATCATTGATATTTTCAGAAGTTTATAAAAATGATGTTATTATAATTGTTCTGAGATAATTCTCCATGGGTTTTGTGTTTCTGTACATCTGAGCAAACGGCATTGACACTTTTGTTCAAGGATGTTTGCATAACAGACAGCCTTGGAAAGATAAGGACAGAGATTCCCTGTAGAGAGATCTGATGATGTCTCTCCTAGAGGTATTCCAGGATAGTAAAGGTAGAGGAGAGACCTTGCCCTTACTTCCCTGGAGAACACTTGCTTTTATAATCCAGGGTCATAAATGAGAAAACCTCTTTCTAGGGGAATGGGCAGTGTGGTTAGCAGTCCCCTTGCAAGATGAGGAGTTTCCTAGGTTCACTGTTCCTCATCTATGATACAGATCACTGTGTAGCCAGTATTCACCTAGACCAGCCCCTACAATGCCCCTACGGGACTTGGAGGCTAAAGGGGACCTATGTTGCCCACTGTGCTGTGAATGATAAACTGTGTAAATCTACCGGTATTTGGGCTTGTTGTCTCCTTACTAACTGAATCTATAGAAGTATGTTAAGCTGATCTATCTAGTAGCTTCAGTAATCTCTGCTGCTTAGAGATGGCTTGACAGTGACCCATTACCAATGTAGGAAGGGGAGGAACCACTGTTAATGTTGTAGGTGTGATTTCTCTATCCTGTAGTGATGATATAGTTTAGATAAGGCCAAAAAAGTGGTGTCTCAATCAAAGATTCACAAGACCTGCCCTTTAGCTGGGCAGGCTGCCCTTTAGATGGGTTTGAGGCGCTGGCCCCGAGACATTTAGAGGAGCCAACAGCCACCATGTCACTGTCTATATTCAAATTTATAACTTAGTTGCAGTCATCAAAGGCCTACCTGTGTCTACTAGGATACTAAAAGTAGCAATACAAGACTTAGTTTTATCCCATTCAATATTTGAAACTTATTTCTTGGAGGCTGGGTCCCAGTTCTGCTCTTGGGGTCCTGGGTCCCCTTCAATGACTGGATCTTTGTTACTTAATGCAGTTCCAGCATGCCTGGCTCCTCTCCCGCTTCTTGCAGGAGGTTTCTCAGACCACTAGTGGATCTTTCCCACCAATTTTCCAGACCTACCCAGACTTGCCTGAAACTAGCAGTGGCCACAACCTCAATTCAAGCTAAAGTCTCCCATTCAAAAATACAGTATATTATGAGCTATCATGGTAACTCTCAGCCTGTACTATTTGCAACTTCTGTGATTTTGTGATTACTAATTTAACTGCAGTCATTTGGAGTATTTGTGAAAACAAATGAATCTGTGATTAGAGCTAATTTTCATGACGGTTTGACTTCAGGAGGCATATACCTACCTATATGAGCTGCAGGATGGCAGCAGGAAAGGTACAAGCTAGAAGAGCAGATGTTTTAAAAAGTCAACAATATTGAAGGAAAAATACCTTCCTCAGCAGCCATGCTTCTCTGCAGGCAGTGATCTGCAAATGCATTGTTATTTGCCTAGCAAACTATGCTGAAGTTTATTTTAATATATTGCAAATTATTAACCTCCCTGTGGTCAAATCAGGTTGTTCTTTCAGTTGAGTTGCAGCTCATGATAACCAAACCATGTTTTTTGGAGGACAAAAAAAGGTGTTCCACTTTTGAGGCACAGAAAAAAGAAAATAGCAAATGCAGCTGCCTTTTCTTTGATATATTTTCTATAGAATTCCTTTTGGGGAATGGATTTCAGGGTTTAGAATATCCTTCACCTTTGCTCATTATGTCTGTCTGTTAGGCCAACATAAAGTTCTGCGATTTCACTATTTAAAAGTGAGATACATTGAGTAATAACTCTTTCTAAATACCAATGAAGTTCACTGAATAAAGATTATTACAGGACCAAAAGAGAACCATAATCGAAAGGTTGTGCTAATCTCAGGCATGTAACTCATCTGCTGCCATGCTGTACCTTAAATTCCTTAGAAGCCCAGGCCAGAAGTGAAACTAACTGTGACGCTACCTTCTCCATGGAGACAGTGATCTACTAACTCAGGTGCAAGGAAGTGGGGAAAAAGGGAAGTCATGTGCTAATACAGAGGAAGGGGCTGTCCCCAAACAGACCTGTCTTCCTGTCTCCTTCTCACTGTTTTTTATCCCCTTACTCTCAATTTCGCAGATTGGAAAAACAGGTTTGCTTCATGAGAAACTCTTATCATGGGCAAAATAAAATGGAATAAGTATGGCTAAGAGAGTCACTGAAAATGAAGTCGAGAGGCCGTTAAAGAAATGGGGCCTATTCGTACCTCTTGTCTCAGCTCTTGGAATTGTTACATTCCTTACCTGTGGCTAAACTAAGTTTAAAGCCAAAGAACAACTATCTTGGATCAATGATTGGTACATGGGTATATGTGTCTTTACTTCCTCCTCATGTGGTGACCAGACCATCTGCATTCTTCCCTTTGAAAGGAACAGATCCATTTTGACAACCAGCACCCTTCCTTTACATAATGGTTCTAACATCCCAATTGACCTAACCAACAACCTTTATTTACATGAAGGAGTTTAATGAGAACAGCTCTTATGGTTTTGCCCTTTATAAACCCTGCTTTTCTTTGTTACCTTCTGTGCACAATTTAGGTTGCTACCTGAATCTGTGCCCTGAACTGCAATCCCTGCTTTGCTCAAATAAAAGCTTTTTATTTTTTATTACAGCCTATGTATTTTTTTGTTAACACCATCTTGCAAACCTTTTATAGATGTTGTTTTTTGGGTTTTTTTTAGCAAGCTAATATACTGCTGTGATTTGTGATGGCAATGCTCTATTTATAACCTCAGGAATCATTGAGTTCTATGGTCCCCAAATCAGTTTGTGCCAAAAACTGCATTAGTTGCTTGACAGAAAGATAGAGAGACAGATGAGATGGAAAGCTGCCGTTCTTTTTGTAACAAGCTTTGTAGAATTATTTGCTTCTTAAAATTATGTGCATTTGTAACTTTGATAAAAATAAAAGCTTTATTTAAAAAAATTTAATAAATGGGCTGAATAGAAGTGACACAAATGAAAACAGAATTGATGAATTTATAAGATGAACCTTAAATATCCTCTCAAACCCAGAGCTAAAGGACTAAAACAAAAAACAAGAGCAAAAACAGTAATGAAAGAAAGGTTAAGTGACATGGAGGATAAAGTCAAAAGTTCCTACAGTATCATATAGAAATTCCAGAACAAAAGAATGAAGATAATGGAAGAAAAATAACGTAATAGAAGCATGTTTCTGAGTTTGAAAAAGATTCAAGTCTTCAGAGTGAACAGGTCTAGCAGTGACAGCCAGGACTAGTGAAAAAAGGCCCACTCCCAAATACATTCTTCAAGGGAAAGAGAAAATCTTAATTTTTTCTAGTGAGAAAACTACCTACAAAGGAATGAGAATTGGTTTGACATTAGATTTTTCTTTGTTATCTGTGGATTCAAGGGGACAATGGAGAAATACCTTGAAAGATAGTGTCAAAGTCAGTTTCCTTAGAGCCCCCAAAACATGGCATTTATATAATTAGGTGCAAGCAAATACTATTAATTGGGGAAGGGAGTGATTATTTAAAAGTTTTATTATTAAATTTTAATTTTATTTGACTGTGACCAAAAAATAGCCAACATTAATGTAGAATTTAGAAGTCAAGAATTCATCAAAAAATTTTATATACATTAAGTCACTTAATCCTTATAAGATAACATCTATAGAATAGTTGCAGTTTTCTCACCTGTAGTAATTGTCACTATCTCCACACTACAAGTGAGAAAACTGAGGCACAGAAAAGATAAGTGGCATTCTTAAGCTCACCAGCCAATAAATGGTAGGGCTGGAATTCAAACCCTGTTTTTACTTTGGAATTTAAAGGCTTCCTTTGAAAATAAACATATTGTCAGTTTTTGTAAATATTCAGTATATAATTGAAAACAAGGTGCTTTCTTTGTAGAATATAATCTGGTCCATACTATTAATGCCTTTTTTTTCTTTTTTTAAGATTTATTTTTATTGTTTTTTGACAGAAAGAGAGACAGAGACAGAGAGAAGGGGGAGGACCCAGAGCAATCTCCACAGTTGACAGCATTAGTTTTCCATACAGTTTCACTCCACAGGTGGGCACAGGGCTGCGCAGGGCAGGAACTAGGCCAGGAGCCTCCCACATAGGCCCGGGCAAGAACTGAACTGGGGGCACTCCCCAGTTCAGCATATGGGTCCACATGGTCCAGAGCCAGGATTCAATCCTCGGTCTCTGGGGCTGCATAGCGAGTGCTTAACCCACTGAGCCATCCCAGCTCCACCCCCTCACCCCCCACCCCCCACCACCACTATTAATTCTATCTCACAAATATTATTCAGATTACCTGTTTTTTGGTTTGTTTTGTCTATGAAAGACATAGCAGAAGCCATATCTTTGCTTCTGCTTTATATTATAAAACTTGAAAAGAGAAGTTTCTGCTGCTTAGATACTGTTTTCTTTTCTATGTGCCAGAATTTTCATATTTCTATATACCTTTTCTTATGCTTACTCATCTTTGAATGTTAAAAGCTTTATGCATTTGCATTTGTTCCCAAACAGGAGGAACTCATTCATCTTGGATCCCAGCCCGTCTATTTGGATGCTATTAGAATCTTCTTCTCATATCAGGTTGGAGGATTGGTCACCTTCCAGCAGACTAAAAGGATCGTGAAAGGAACCATCTGGCAAGGAATGTCACTCCTGCAAGGTTTCTTGTTTTACAAAGCCACTGTTCCAAGGGGCTGAAGGTTATCTGGCCCCTAGTCTCACATCCTTCGTGGCCAGCAGTCAAACTAGGTGTGGCCTAGCCATCCTCCTGAGATTGGCATCTTCAGTATCAGAGAGGAGCTTGCCAGTTAGGGTAAAAACTGCCCACTTTACTCCCCATGGGTCATTTCAATGAGTATTGAAGTCTGGCTAACCCTCCACTTTTATCTGAAAGTGTTCTTGATTATCTATTGCTCCAGAAAATAGCACCCACATTATGAAGTATGAAACACTATTTACTATTGGTTATCTCTCATGATTTTGGTGACTGACTTGGCTCAGCTTGGTGGCTCTCAACTCAGGATCTCTCACCGGGCTGCTGTGAGACAGGGACAATGCAGGAATCATCTCAATGCATTTTTCATTCACATGTCTGGCATGGGGACTGGGAAAGTGCAAACTGCTGAGGGTTAAACAGCAGGGACTCCTCTGACTCTCTTTATCTTCCTGTGGTCTGTCCATGTGGTCTCTGCAGCATGGTGGCGTCAGGGCAGCTGAACTTATTATTACATGGCTGCTTGGGGCTCCATAGACATATGTGCTGAGTGAGAGAACTAGATAGAAGCTGGGTCACCTTTTAAGACTCAGCCTTGAAGGTCACATAGCATTACTTTAAGTGTTGTGCAGTCACAAAAGACCATTCAAGAAGCTCACTCAGATTCAGAGAAAGGGGACAGACGAGCCATCTCTTGACTTGGGGGAGGAGGCAGGGTTTTTTTAAAGAGCATGTGAGACTGAATATATTGTTGCAATGACTTTTGAAAAATACAATCTGCCAAGGAAAGTTTAATACAATTTTGTTGAATTAATAAATGATTGTATACCAATTGATGCCAATTCTAACTCAAGTTAGAATCTAACTCAAGCAAGTATCTAATTCATAGAGCTGTTGTGAAGATTAATTGTATATCTAAAGCATTTAGAATATGACTGGCACATAGTAAGTGCTTATATAAATGTCAGCTATTTATATATAGTCTATAGTTAAGGAAAATTAGAAATAAATAACTATAATGTCTGACCATCCTTCCCTGGTATTTAATTTTCAGTCATTCATTCCACTATTCATTTTATTTTTAAGATTTATTTTATTGTTTGAGAGAAGGTGAGAGAGAGACAGAGAGAAGGAGGAGGGCCCAGAGCAGTCTCCATAGTTGTACATCATTAGTTGTGACACAGTTTCATGTGGATATGGGGCCAAGCAGGGTGGGAACCAAACTGGGGGCCTCCCTCATGAGAGACAAGTACCTTTGATACTATCTCAGCGGTTACCAGTTGCGCCACAGCTCAGCGCGTGGGCTTGCACCAGCCTGGCTGTGATTCCTGCACCTCTCTGTTGTAAGGCAAGCACTCAACCTGTTGAGATATCCTGGCATTCCCCCTTTCTTTCTTTTCTTTTCTTTTTTATAACCTTCTTGGTTTACGTCCTTCTTTTGGTAGAACATACCATCTGAAAGCTTCCTAAAAAAAGTTATGTGGAAGATAAATTTTTTTTAATCTTACATTTCTGAATATATCTTAATTTATCCCTATGCTTGACTGATAATTTAGATGGGTTTGAGAATTTGTGTTGAAAATAATTTTTTCTCAGAATTATAAAGGCATTATTCTATTGTCTTCTGGTTTCCAGTGTTACTATGGAGAAATCTGATGCCATTCTGTTTCTTGGTACTTTGTATGAAACCTCATTTTTCCCTCTGGGTGCTTGTAAGATCTTCTCTATGTCCCCAGTCTTCTGAAATTTATCATGATGTGCTTTGGTGTGGTTCTGCTTTTGCCCATTATGCTGGACTCAGTGAGCACTTTCAATGTGGAAACTCATGTGCTTTAGTTCTAACAATATATAATGAGGTATTTTATTGATTTGTTCTCTGTTTCCCAGATGTTCTGGATGGGCTTGGGGCTTTCTAATTTTCTTATCCCTTAATACCTCTTTCTCTTATTTTTGCCTTTTGCCTATATATTCTAAGATATTTCTTCACTTTTATCTTCTTATCGCTCTACTGAGTTTTTCATTTTTGCTATCATATTTTTAATTTGGTTTGGTTTTCTGAGTGTTCATTTTTTTTGAGAATCGATTCTGTTTTTATTTTGCATTAATCCATTTTTATTTCTCAAAGAAAATCGATAATAGATTTTTCAAAGTTCTTTTTTCACCATATACATAGTTTCTTCCCAGATTCTTTTTTTCTGTTTTGTGTTTTATGTCAGATCCTTCCTTTAAATTCTGATGACCTTTGGTTGTCTGCTTTTATGTAAGAGTGCCAAATTTAGCAAAACCAAATAACACAAAATGGGACACTTAGTTAACTTTAAGATTTATTTTATTGTTTGAGAGAAGGTGAGAGAGAGAGCCCAGAGCAGTCTCCATAGTTGTTCATCATTAGTTGTGATGAAGTTTTATTCCACACAGGTGGATGTAGAGCCACATGGGGCAGAAACCGAACTGGTGGCCTCCTGCATGGGAGGTGAGAACTTTGTCACTATCCAGGTGGTTACCAGTGCAGCACAGTTCAGCATATGGGGTTTGCATGGGATGGGACTGGGAGTCAATCCCCAGAACTCATAGTTGCAAGGCAAGTGTTCAACCTGCTGGGCTATCCCGGCATTCCTAAATTTAAATTTTAGATAAACAATAAACAATTTTAATGTAAATATGTCCCATGCAACATTTAGGACATTCTTAGAGTAGTATATCAGTATTTTATACTTTGGTAAAAAAATTATTTGTTGTTTATCTGAAATTTTAATTTAATTAAGTGTCCTGTATTTTACTTTATAACCCTAAGAGTCAGAACTAAAGTGCTGCCTGGGGGAAGCCAGGATGGCTCAGTGGGTTAGGCACTCACTTTGCAGCCCCGGGGACCAAGGATCGAATCCGGACTGGCGCCATGCTGACCCATATGCTGAACTGGGGAGTGCCCCCAGTTCAGTTCTCACCAGGGCGAGACCTCAGCCCAATTCCTGCCCTGTGCAGCCCCAAGCCCACCTGTGGAATGAAACTATGTGGAAAAGCTGATGATGTGCAACTATGGAGACTGTCTGGGCCCTCCCCCTTCTCTCTGTCTCTGTCTCTGTATCTATCTCTCTCTCTGTCAAAAACAATAAAAAATAAATAAATAAAATTCAAAAATAAAGTGCTGCCTGGAAGCTTTGTGTGCATATGTAAGTGGGTGGAGCTTGACTGTTGTGAGTTCACTAAGGGTTGCTCTAGTTTCATTGAGTAACAATTATAGCCTCTTTAATCCTTACTCCTCCCAAAAGAATAGAACAGTACTCCAAACTCCCCTTTCTAGCTGCCAGTGCTCTTACTAGAAGCCACGTGAAGAAAACTGAGCAGCTAATTATTTATCACATTAAGTTTCATATAGATATTCAATTTCAGTATAGCTCCCCTAGCTTTGAGTGGTAGATTAAAGGTGGCTGCAATTTATTTTTCTTAGCCCCCCCCCCCCCCCCCCCAGTCAGGGGTACTGCTGAATTGTCCTTTCCTTGAATCTGGCTGGCCTTAGGGATTTGCACAACCTGTAAAATGCAACAGAAATAACATTCAGGGGCTTCCAAGCCTAAATAATAAGAAGATCAGTATTCTTCCTGGATCTCTTTGCGTACCCTTTGAAGAAGCCCTGAGCCTTCCTGTAGGAAATCTGATTACCCTGAGATTGCCACGTGGAGGGCACACATGTAAGTGCTCTGATGGACACTGGCAGCTGAGACCAGCCTGCTAGCTATCCTTGCCAGGGTGCCAGACATGCCAGTGAATCCTCCAGACTGGCCTCTCTGCCTGTTGAATGGTGAGTGACCTTTGTTGATACCACATGGAACAGAGCAATTGCCCAGCCAAGCCCTGTCCAAATTTAGATCCACAAAATCATGAGACATAATAAAATAGTCATTGTTTTAATTCACAAAGTTTTGGGATAGTTTGTTAGGCCGCCTTAGGTAACCCGAAATGTCCCATGCCAGAGATACTCTGCTCTATCCCTTCCATAGCATGTTTCCAATCTTCCTCCCAAGTGCGAGAGGAGCAGTGGCAGCCATGCAGTGTGGGAAGGGGATGGGAGACTCTAATGGATTCCTGTACATACAGACTTACAAAAAACCCTCCTGTTTTTAGTCTTAACTATATACCCATTTTCAGAAGTAGCTGGAGCACTAAAATCCTGCGTACTCTGAGAAATTCTACAATATCGTGTTGCTTCCCGGTTTTCCCTACTCCTGTCTTAGTTTTCTCAAGTTCATTATCTTGAAGTTCCACGCAGTTCATTATCACCTGTCTATTTGCTTTCGGGTTTCCAAAGTTTTGTCCTTTTTCCTCTCTTTTTCTCTTGTCCTTCTGAGATTAAAAACAAAACTATCTTTGTTTTAGTTGGATTTCCAGAGGGAGCTGAGGCAAATGCATGTGTTCATTCTACTATCTTTAATTTAAAGGCTCCTTTGACGCTTTCATTTCAACAATTATATTAATTTTTAAAGGTTTATTTATTTATTTATTTTAATTGTTTTTGACAGAGAGAGAGAGAGAGAGAGAGAGAGAGATACAGAGACAGAGAGAAGGGGGAGGGCCCAGAACAGTCTCCATAGTTGCACATCATTGGTTTTTCCACATAGTTTCATTCCACAGGTGGGCGGGGCTGCACAGGGCAGGAACTGGGCCAGGGTCTCCCCTCCGGTGAGAACTGAACTGGGGGAGCTCCCCAGTTCAGCATATGGGTCCACATGGGCCGGGGCCAGGATTCTATCCTTGGTCCCCCGCGGCTGCAAAGTGAGTGCTTAACCCACTGAGCCATACCGGCTTCCCCTTAATTTTTAAAACACTCTGCCTTAATCGGGTTCCTCCAAGCAGAGCCTGAGACAGGGATTCTGGTCATGGAATATTCTCAGGGGAAACGTATAAGTAAATGAAAGTAGTAGGATAACAAAGAGGAGGAAGTAGAGCAAAGGTGTGGTTTCTGCTGAAATTTAGCTTCAGACTGAGCTCATGGGAACTCTGAAATATGAAGTGGTACTATGGGTTTATTTCTAGCTTTTTGTACCCCATTAAAGTTAGCTTCTCAGTGTGGCTTCCCAAACTGGTCTAGTAAAAGTGACCTTGTCAGGGTGCTAACAGCATTTGCTCCCATTCCTCACCCTTTTTTAATTTTTATTAACGATTTATTTTTATTGTTTTTGACAGAGAGAGACAGACAGAGAAAGACAGAGAGAAGGGGGAGGACTCAGAGCAGTCTCCATAGTTGACAGCATCAGTTTTCCATATAGTTTCACTCCACAGGTGGGCATGGGGCTGCGCAGGGCAGGAACCTGGCTGGGAGCCTCCCACATAGGTCCCGGCAAGAACTGAACTGGGGGCACACCCCAGTTCAGCATATGGGTCCACATGGGGCGGGGCCGGGATTTGATCCTTGGGCTCTGGGGCTGCAAAGTGAGCGCTTAGCCCGCTGAGCCATCCCAGGTTCCCCATGTCACCCTATTTTTTTTTTACCCCTCCCCCATGCCACCCTTTTATAAAGTAGCCAATTTGTTATTTTTGAAGTGGTGCCATAGTCTCTCTAACGTCCCTGAGGAAATTGATTGTCCATATTTCATTCTTTTTTCTGTTGTTTTTCTTTTTCATTGATATTGCTTTTTCCTTAGTTCATACACCGAAGCTCAGAAACTAAGTTTTCAAGCAGAGAAAATTGGGCAAAACCTGGTCTAGAATTCATCACATCACTCTGGTTCTTGCTTTTAACTATGTCGTCCCACCTCCCTTAGCGGCTACATCTGAATGAATTCATTTAATGTTACCGCTTGGACTTTAAGGGTGAGAATAGCCACTTGGATTTGGGTCTGTTGGATAGCAAACACACTCCCCAAAGCTGCCTACCTTTTTAAAATAAAATTGGAATTTTCCTGTAGAATCCAGATTCATACTACAAGCATTCACTGAGCACCTACTATGTGCCAGCACTAATACTGGGCACGGGTGCAGATTACCTAGACTCAGTTGTGCCTTCAAGAGGCTTGTGTCCAGTGGGGGAGGCAGATCCGAACACGTGAAACTCTACCAGGAAGGGTGAGGGCTGCTCCTAGGCCGAACCAGGGAGCTGTTGACCAGTAGTGCCAAGCCCTGGTGATTTAAAAGGTGAAGACAGAGAGCTGGGGCTCCTATTCCCAAAGGTTTTCCCAAAGGTAAGGGAATTCGATTTTCCTCTAGAGATGTGGAACTACTGGGAACTTTGGGGAATGTATGTTTTAATGTGCGAGAGGGAAACGAAATGTGTCATTTTGATTTGGCTTTCCACTTTTCCGGCCATGGGCTCCACAGGAGCCCTGACCCTAAGAGAGTACGTGCAGTTTCCTGGGCAGGAAGCTTGGTGGCGGGACTCCCTGCTCCGGCGCGGAGTTGAGCGGGGCCGGCGCTGGGAGGGGTGGGGGCGTCCCAGCACTGGAGATGAGGCCAGTACAGGGGCTCCGACTCTGCGGGGCAGCCCGGGGCTGGGCCCTGGCAGGCGGGTTGGGTGATCGCGACGTGGGGAGCCGGGGACTGGCCGCCGCCCAGGGCGCGGGCACGTGCCCTGCGCAGCCCCCGGCCTGGGGGCGAGGCGGCGCCCGCCCTGGGGGCGAGGCGGTCCCCGGCCCGGCTCCAGGTGCGCTGCGCTCCGGAGGATTTTCCGGTCTCGTGGCCACTGGGACAACCAGGAACTCGGGCTCAGTCTCCACCCCGAAGTAGGGCGGGTCTGCCAGGGATAAGACCCGCTGCCCGGCCCCTGCGAGGGTGTGATCGCCGTGGCCGCTGAAGACGACCGCAGTCCCGTCTCCGCACGAGCGGTAAGGGGGCCCCGAGCCGAGGGTCTTGGGCTCGGGGATGGGGGAGGGACAGCCCCGGATGGCCTCGCGGGGACCGTCCGGCCAGCGCCCTGCCCTGGAGGGGGTTCCCGTCGCTGCCTGCGGGCGTGGCCCGGCAGCACTGGGTGGAGGGGAGGCCGTGGGCTGGGACTCGCCCCTGACGGACAAGCGGACGGCAAACATGGCCCTTATGCAGAAGGACCTCCAGAGCAGTGTACACAGCTCAGGGATCCGATCAGAGACCATAGGTGTTATTTCTTTTTTCTTTAAGATTTCTTTTTTATTGTTTTTGACAAAGAGAGAGAGATACAGAGACATAGACAGAGAGAAGGGGGAGGGCCCAGAACAGTCTCCATAGTTGCACATCATTGGTTTTTCCACATAGTTTCATTCCACAGGTGGGCACAGGGCTGCACAGGGCAGGAACTGGGCCGGGGTCTTGCCCCGATGAGAACTGAGCTGAGGGCACTCCCCAGTTCAGCATGTGGGTCCACAAGGGCCAGGGTCGGGATTCAATCCTTGGTCCCCAGGGCTACAAAGTGAGCGCTTAACCCACTGAGCCATCCCGGCTTCCCCATAGCTGTTATTTCTTGAGTTCAAGTGGGAAGCACTGCTGAGTTTGGCATTAGAAACAGGATTGAGTCAGTATTCTCTGGAGATGACTCAGTACAACACCCAAGTTTTACTTTTTAATTCTTTCCTTGCTCTTTTTAAGAAACTTACTACCCTGCTCACTGCTTATCATTTCTCTCCTCCTGGAATATCTTAATGTCATCAACACAATGCCTGACATACAGGAATCTATTATTATTATCAGATCCATGACTTGAGTCTACCTGTGGCTTAGCCTCATTTTGTCATGGCTTTGACCAGCTGGAGCATTTGGCTCTAAGAGGTTATTGCTTTTCAACAGTTTGCCCCACTTTAAGTGCTCCCCAAGTCAACATAAGTCTTCTTATGAAGACATAAGTCTTCTTATGAGTTGTTTGGAGCTTGTGGGTCTTGAGTAATACACATCTTTCATGAAAAAATGGGCATCTGCTCTCCATCTAAAAGTGGGAATAATGGATAGGGCCCTGTCTTGCAAATGACCCCCTGTTGCCTATCATTCTAGATTCTGGAACCCTCTGCCTCTTCCTTACATTGTAGGTAACTATTGATAGCTAAGCCCTAGCTCTTTAGTTGTCAGGGAATTCTCAGATGATGGAAAAATAGAATAGCAAGCAGGTGAGGAAGGGGACAGGAACTTCCCAGAGCCCTAGCTAGGCAAGGCCAGAGCCCCTACATTCAGCTCAGGTCAGATTTCTGTTGCTTCGGGGACATACTTACGTACACACAACACACACACACTCACAAGCATGCACAAACACAATTACTGAAGTGTGTCTACCCATTTTCCTCCTAGATGTTCTTGTATTAGTTAGGGATAATTTTTCTCTGGAAACAACTTAAAGTGTAATATGTACAGTCAGTTCGGAACACACCAGCCCTCAGCAGCTGAAAGCTGAGCCTCTTGGTCCTCCCCAGATTCCTTTTCTTTGCTTATTTCTAGCCCCTAGTTTGTTTTCTCCATCTTGCTCATCTGCTCGTAGACTAAGCCATTAGGGGTGATGGAGGTGAGTGGTATTACTGCAGATGTACACAGTGTGCCAGGGACTACCTGGAGCTTTAGAATAAATGGGGGAGAGGGGTTCCTAGGGTGTCAAGTTTACCCAAATATTTGAGGCTAAAACTCCCTTTATACAATCACAGGTATATTTCGGAGTAGAATTCACAATTTAGATACCCTTTTAATATAAAACAAGAAATGAAAAAAAAATTGTCTGGGCTTTGGGCTATGATTTGGCACAAATCTAGCCCTTGAGGGTTTGTTTTCACTGCAATTAGGGCTACTTATGGAGGCAGTTTTATGGGCTTTCCAGTGTCCTCCTTCGAGGGACTTTGAATAACAGTCATCCTAAGTTACTCATTTAATCTTTATTTCAACCTTAGCTGGGGATATTAACCTTGTTTTACAAATGAGGGTCCCAAGGCTCCAAGTTGTGGTATTTGGTCAAGGTCAGACCACTTATAAACAGATTTATCCTCTGCACTACTAGGGCTTGGTTCGTAGAGATTTGAGGTTTGGATTTGTGGCTTCCTGGCTTATGAACTAAATCTTAACCAAATATTTTTCTCTTTAACTTTTTTTTTGTCAAGTTGACATGTGAGATACAGTTGAAAGAACTGGAGCACTTTCACCTAAAGGGTAGCTTGAAGTGGATGTGGGGACATATGTTAATAGCCCTAAATGTCTGAGGGGTTTGGCTTGGGGATGAGGGAGTCATCTCAGTCTTTTTGGCACTGGGCTGAGCTGAATAGGAGTTTTTTGGATGGCAGCTTCTGGTTGAATTTAAGGATGTGACTTCTGAAATCTGTAGGCAGGGTGGTCTTGGAGTTCACTAGAGCTCTCACCAGAGGTTTCTAGGCAGGGGCTCCACAGCCTCTTTTTAAGGGAGCTGTGAAGTGTAGAAGACTAAACTAAGATGAAGTCTAAGCCATAGTTTCCAGACTTCAGGTACATTCCCCAGGAAGCTTGCATAACAAATGTAGATTTTTCACCCCCAAGATTTATTCTATTGTTTGAGAGAAGGTGAAAGACAGAGAAGGGGAGAGGGCCCAGAGAAGTCTCCATAGTTGTGCATCATTAGTTGTGACATGGTTTCATTCCACACAGGTGGATGTGGGGTCATGTGGGGTGGGAACGGAACTGGGACCCTCCTGAGTGGGAAGTGAGAACCTTCACCACCATCCCAGTGGTTGCCAGCTGCAAGCGGTTACCAATTCAGCATGTGGGTTTGCACTGGCCGGGGCAGGGATTAAATTCCCAGACCTCGCAAGGCAAGTACTCAACCTGCTGAGCTATCCTGGCATCCTCAAATGCAGATTTTTGCCCAACCCTTGAAATTTTGTATCTAGAATGACAGGGTTGGACCCAGAAATCTGCATATTTAATAGATTCCATGGATGATTGTAATTCAGGTGTTTCTTGGATCTTGCTTTGACAAACTAAGCTTTAGAAACACATGTGAATATGTGCATGCGTGATAGATAAAACATTAACAAAATAGGACTTACAGGACTTTAAACCTATCATTATAAACTATAAACTCTAGGTAATGTGGTAAATGCTAAAACTGTCCCCATTCTCAAATTCTCTATTATACTTACCATATCACATTCACCCCATAGTTTTATAGTGCTTAACACCTCTGACCAATATGAAGCTCCAACAAAATATTTTTTGTTTTTAACTTAATTGAAGCTGAGATGGATTACTATATTAATTCCTCTAAGATAAGTACTAGGGATATAATGTACATTATGATGACTATGGGCACTGCTGTATCATATATAGGAAAGAGTTAAGAGAGTAATTCTAGGCGTTCTCTTCATGAGGAAAAAAATATTCTTTTCTCCTTTTCTTTTTATATATGTATGAGATGATGGATGTTAGCAGAACCTATTGTGAGATTTATTTCACAATATAGGCAAATCTAACAAATAAAAATAAAGTTTAATTTCTTAGGAATTTAAAACCTGTTGTTGGTTTTATGGGAGTAACTTGTTACTGTGTTTGAACTGGATTGAGAGCTTTTGCTATGGAAACTTGAACCACCACCTCTGAAGAATTCTTTTTAAAGATTAAAGATGTTTGAGGTTAGTAAATGGCCATACTGCTCCTTGGTCCAGACTGCTAGACACAAAAACCATAGTGAATGTTTTATCCATAATCAAGCAGCTAAATGCTGGAATGTAAATTACTCTGGAAAAGACCTTTATCTTTCCGTCTGAACACCATTAACCTTTCAAGGCTTAGATATAATGCAGTATGCACAGCCTGACCTGTAACAACACAGCAGATCCCACGAATGGCCAATGAATCACTGTGGATTCAAAACTCTTGTTTAAGACTCTCACTTCCCCCCAACCCCCTTCCAAGAGGTTACAATTATTATCAGAAGCTTAATGTAGAGGGACCTTGTGCTGAATGGGAGCAAGGTTCCTGATTTACATGTAATTGAGTCATCTCCCCTGGAGGAGGTCCTTTACAGATACAAGCCCAGTGGTATAATCACCCCCTAGCATCCTCCCTCTTACTCCTCTCCAGGGGGCTCAGGAAGGCATTTTCTGCCTCTGGCTTAGCATCATCTTCTGCTGTTGTTGCCTTTTGATGCTGTATAAGGGTTTGTTGACTGAATGGTTCTTATCCTTGTTAGAGTCAGAGACCCCTTGAGAATCTGATTAAAGCCATCGATACTGTCTCAAGAGAACTAAACACACATTTGACATTTTTCATAGTTTCAGGGGGTTTACGGACACCCTTCTAAACCCTGTCGTGGACACCTAGCAGGTATGAAGACGTCATGTTAAGAATGGCCCCCTGGGGATGCTGGGATGGCTCAGCGGGTTGAGTGCTTGTTTGTAGCCCTGGGGTCCAAGGATCGTTTCCTGGCCCCAACCTGTGTAGACCCATATGTTGAACTGGGATGTGCCCCCAGTTTGGTTCTCTTGGGGGCAAGTTTCCCATATGGGAGGCCACCCCTGCAACCCCCTACCCCGCCCCCACCAAAGGTAGCCCTAAATGTAGGTCTTAAAAATCCCACTTTTACCTTAAAAAAGAATGAATTATTTTTTTTAAAGATTTATTTATTGTTTTTGACAGAGACAGAGAGAGATACAGAGTCAGAGACAGAGAGAAGGGGGAAGGCCCAGAACAGTCTACATAGTTGCAAATCATTGGTTTTTCCACATAGTTTCATTCCACAGGTGGGCAGGGCTGCACAGGACAGGAACTGGGCCGGGGTCTTGCCCTGGTGAGAACTGAACTGGGGGCACTCCCCAGTTCAGCATATGGGTCCGCACAGGCCGGGGCCGGGATTCGATCCTTGGTCCCTGGGGTTGCAAAGTGAGCACCTGATCCACTGAGCCATCCCGGCTTCCCAAAAAAGAATGAATTTTTTTTATTGTTAAATTTATTGGGGTGACATTGGTTGGTTACAATTATATTGTTTCCAGGTGTACAACTCTACATTACATCATCTATGTATTGCATTATGTGCTCACCACCCAGAATCAGTTCTCCTTCCATCATCATATATCTGGTGCCCACTCCCAACTCCCCCACCCCTTACTCTCCCACCCCCGCCCCTTTACCCTCAAGTAACCACCAAACTATTGAGTGTGTCCATATGTTTTTGTTTCTTTGTTACTTTCAGTTTTATAATCCACCTGTAAGTGAGGTCATATGTTTCTTGATTCTTTCAGTCTGACTTATTTCACTTAATAAGATGGTTTCAAGGTCCATCCATGTTGTCACGAATGACTGTATTTCATCATTTCTTATCGCTGAGTAGTATTCCATTGTGTAAATGTACCACATCTTCTTTATCCAGTCATCTATCGAAGGGCATTTTGGTTGTTTCCATGTTCTGGCCACTGTAAACAGTGCTGTGATGAACATTTGGGTACAGACATCTTTGAGGATTAAGGTTTTCAGGTTTTTTGGGTAGATGCCCA
>PVKE010029419.1:0-20269 GCA_004027555.1 Craseonycteris thonglongyai | reverse complement strand
CCTGCAGGGTGGGGAGGGGAGCCCAGGGTGGCTCCTGCAGGGTGGGGAGGGGAGCCCAGGGTGACTCCTGCAGGGTGGGGAGGGGAGCCCAAGGTGACTCCTGCAGGGTGGGGAGGGGAGCCCAGGGTGGCACCTGCAGGGTGGGGATGGGAGCCCAGGGTGACTCCTGCAGGGTGGGAAGGGAGCCCAGGGTGGCTCCTGCAGGGTGGCAGTGGTCAGGCTGGTGGAAGACACTGGGAAGGGTCTCAGTGAGATGGGGGCATACAGAGCATCTGATGGGGCTGGTTGGAGGGTGGAGAGTTTTCAGGAGGTGAGAGCTGGTCACCTGCACTCAACGATGCTGCTGGTGGGGTCTTGCCTGGGTGAACCACGCAATGGCCCTTGGCATCCTGGTGAGGGCGGTTTTTGAGGTCTTGAGGGGACTGGCTGGCAGGGGTCCAGGCCATGTGGTGAGGGGAGCTTTGGAACCAGCATGTGGAAATTGCTTCATACTGTGGTCTGGGTGACCTGGGCAGTGGTTTCTGTTTAAGATGGAGGAGACTAGCATGTCTTGGAATGGTGTAGGGAGACCCCAGATGAGAAGGAATATGGGTCCCTGGGAGGTGGCCTTGGCTGAGATACAGTGGTGGCCTCCCTTAGGAAGTTAAGAAGCCTGTGGGTGGTGGTGAGTTTGGTTCCTACTAATAATGATCGTGAACCATCTGCCTGTGGATGGAAGGTATGAGTCACAGTGTGTGAAGAAGAGAGAAAAGTGTCCCCTTGATCTTCACTTTCCTGTCTTCACAGAATGCTTCCACCTTTCAGGATGTCTCCAAGGTCCCCTCCACTTAGCAGGAGACAGTCCATGTCGAAGCTGGCAAGTCCTAGCAGACCCCCAACAGCACCGTAGTTTGCCCAGGAAGAAATTCCATGCCGTGTGGTGTCCCCAGGAAAACGCTGAGGGCAAAGGTCAGTTGGCAGACAATCTGGGAGCACATGGAGCACTGATGGAGATCATGTCTTGCAGAAAGATTTGGTGACCCTTTTGAAAGAATTGTCCCACAGAGGTTCCAGGTACCTTTTAGACACAGTGTCAGCAGCTGGCTGTTAGGGGGGTCTTCTGTTATGGGGGCTACTTCCCAAAGCAGAGTCGGGCTAGCAGTCTATCCCCACGGCTACCTCAATGCCAGAGACCAGGTTCTGGAAGGGTCCTGTGGTCTTGTAGCCCACACAGGCCAGCCAAGCCATCAGCCATAGCCAGGACATGAGGCGTGTGTGCTGACACCAGCGCTGATGGGGACAAGCTCTCTTGTTCCCCTCACAGGCCTGGAACCAGGCTGCTTACAGTCTGTCTTTGAGGTGTGTGCTGCGTGTGTTGTTGTGCTTTAGGCCGGGTGTCTTCAGGGCACACACTTCTGTTATCAGCACAGCGCCTTAAACAGTACCATCTAGCTGGGGAAAATATTACACGTGACAGAAAGTGGTTAATGGAAGCTAGGAAGCAGAGTCAAGTTTTCTTCACTGAGTGCCCAGGGGTAGCAGTGCTCAGACTTGGTGGTCTCAGGACTCCTGGGAACCTGTCGGGGTCATTGAGGGCCCCAGAGAGCTGCTGTGCATGCGGGTGATGTCTGTGGATCTTTACAGGGTTAAAATGTAAGAAGAAGTTCCAAGTTTTATTAATTCACTTACTGATCAAACCGTCACATATTCATACGTTTTGTGAAAATAACATTCTCTAAACCAAAATTCAGGAGGGTGGCACTGTTTTGCATTTTTGTAAATGGCCTTAATATGAGACAGTTGGACGCTCATAGCTGCTCTGCATTCGGTGTATTGTGACAAATTAGGTTGTTCAGGAAGGAAATCTGGACTCACCCACCTCTGAAGATGGAAAAGAGAAAGGGGTCACTGTAGCATCCTCAGGTCATGGGGTTGCTTGTTTATGGATGCCCTCCAGGCAGTTCCTTAGTTTTCTAAAGGTCAGCCCCCTCACAGCATAGTCTACAATGCATCCTGGTCATTTGGAAAATTCTGGAGCACAGACTTATGCTGATCTCCCAAGTGGTACATTCTATCCCATTAGACGATACCCAGAGAGCCCATGCCTGTTCCCTCAGTCCTACCTGAGAGTCAGAAGTGGTCTGGGTGTCGGTGACCCAGCCCAGGTCTTGTGACAGGTCTCACGGATTCTTGCCCAGGACATGGTCCCGTTCAAGGCCGAGCTGAGCTGTGGAGGCCTCACGAGCCAGCCTGAGGCTGTGTGCTGCAGGGAGGCTGCCCGCTATTGACCCTGCAGCCAGCAGGGCCTGGCCTACTTCCCCCGGCCGTCCACACAACCATGGAGGCCCTAGGCCACTACCAAGGTACTGGCGGGTCTCCTGCATTGACCTGGGGGTGGGGTGACCCTGTGAAATCCCTCTCACATCTGGTCCTTGTGAGTGTTGTCTCATGTCCCAGGTGATGGACCTGCTTCCCACGCCTGTGCCTGCAGGGTCTTCATCTCCTGTTGGGACAGTCTCTAGCTCCTAGGGGGCTTGGAATGGCCTCCTGTGGGTTCCCCAAAAGTTTGCTGCTTGTGCTCTGTGTGCTGGGTAGGGGTGGATGTGAGAGTATCTCGGGGTCTGTAATGATGATCTTCGTCTCCTCTGAAGTCCTCACAGACATTTCAGCTGGATGAACATGAAACTCAACTTGGGCACCTATTTGGAAGGATGAGGTTTCCCATCATTCCTTTGAACACATTGCACCAAGGCCTCTTCAGCTTTTTGCCTTCTCTCAAGTATGACGTGAGGCACCTGCTCAGCTTGGTCTCCCACTTGCCATTTACTTACCATGATACAAGCCTTCTTGAAAGTGCTAAATATTTAAAATGTAAAAGTTGTTTTACAGGTTTCAGGACACTGGTCAAGATCACTGTCTTCAGTGGGAATCGGGGATTTGCTCCTTAAAAGCCAGAGTCGGCCTGTTGCTGAAGGAGCCTCTGTCCTAAAGTTCATCCTGTTGATTAGCACCAGCGCTCCCGGTGACATTTCCAGAGCGCTTCCCCACCCAGACCTCAGGAAGGCTTGTCCAGCAAATGCTGAAAACGGCACCGTGCATTTGTGGAACTGTGGTGAACTCCCAGGTCTTTTCTTGGTTTCTTCTCAGAGGAAAACAGCTATGATGGCTATGGAATGGCCTTGGGATTGCAGCCATCGCCCTCTGTGACCAGCAGGCTGGTGATGAACCCACAGCAGCACGTGCGGAGGGGGCTGAGCCCCATTTACCACCTTTGTGCCCGCTTTTCCACTCATTTGTCTCTTAAGACTGTCTTTTAGAGCATTGAGTTTTTCAAAAATAATTTATTCCAAAATCATTTCAGTGATAGAAATTCGATCTCTCTTCAGGTCTAGACACCCACCCACCCACTCATCCATCCATCCTTTCCCTTCGGTCTTTCTGAACCTTTGGCAGCTACAACTGCAGGGATGCCCCATGCCCCCTAAAAACCCTAGTGTGAATTCCCCAATACAAAGACACTGTCCCCCATAACAGCACACTCCACCCTCCAAGTGAGAAAGACAGCATGAGCAGCATGTCTACAGGCTGGTCACATTTTACCAGAGACTTTTTGTGTCCTGCTCGGGCCAGCTCCCTTCACTTTCTGCCATGTCTTCCATCTGCCCTTCATGTCCTCGGTGCTTTTACTCTGGGAGACCCAGGCCATGGCTGAGGCCCTTCTCATGGCAGAGAGGCCACAGACGTGCTGTGTCCTCTGCACCTGGCAGGACATCGGGCACACGACACCCATCACTCTTTCCCCCCCACCCCCCACAGTGGTGTTCACAGTCACCTGGTCCACTGGTGTCGGACAAAAACCCACCACAAAGTCACCATTTCTCTCTTTGCAGCTGATGGGTATGTGGTGGATCTCCCGCGATCCTGTCACCCTCAGCCTTACAGTCCCTGCCCCATGGACGCCAGCCCACCATCTGTCATCGTAGCCTGCACACCCTCCACCCCCTTATGTATGTTTGCATGTGTGTGTTTATTTATGCACGTGGATTCTGGGAGGTTTCAGTGTCAATGTTGTATTGAAAATTTCACCAGATTCCCCTGCTCTCCCCAAGCTCATCAGGCACCTCAGCTCCTTCCTCAGCCCCCTTTCCCCTTCCTCTGTGAGAAGTCTGGCCTTCAGGAGTGGGACACATCCACTTCCCTGCCCCCTCTCCTGGGCCCTACACCTGGTGACCCAGCCCCAGGGTCCCACCCCTGTGGCCCTAAGAAACCCGAAGCCAGGCTGCACTCACATTGTAAGTGGTTCTCACCATTCTGGGGCCTGTGGACTCAGCAGCACCTGCAGCTGAGTGGGGTAGAGGTTCACCAGCAGGTGTGCTGTCTAGGGCCCCTCTTCTCGGAGCTCTTCCAAGCCCAGAATACCACCAGCAGCCTCAGGAACCAGCTCCCCTTGCCCTCGCCTCATCCTTATATTTGAGACACCTAATAGCCTCTCATAATCTCATCAACCCCTTTCCCTCCTTCCTAGATGCCCATGGTTGTGTCACCTTTGTATATTTCCTTTTTTACTGTTTTTGACAGAGAGGGACAGAGGGAGAGAGAGAGAGAAAGAGAAAAGTGGGGCTCAGAGCAGTCTCCATAGCTGTATGTAATTAGTTTTCAATATAGTTTCACTCCACAGCTGGGCACAGGGTTTTGAAGGGCAGAAACCCAGCTGGGGCCTCCTGCATGGGAGGCGTGTCCCCACCGGGGGCTTCCTACATGGGAAGCTGGCCTGGGTGGGAGCTGAGCTGGGGGCCTCCTCATGAGAAACTTGCCCCGGCAAGAACCAAAATGGGGGTACACCCCAGTTCAGCACATGGGTGTGTACAGGCCAGGACTGGGGCTAGAACCTTGGACCTCAGGGCTGCAAGTCAAGTGCTGAACCCACTGAGCTATCCTGGCATCTCAACCTCCTATATTTTGTGGAATTTTTTGTTTCTTGGTCTGTTAACTTACGTATGTTAGGTTGTCTGACCAACACCTCATCTCCCAGCCCTTAACAAGTCCAGGCCTTTTAGTGCTGCCCACATCCAGCCTAAGATTTCAGGGAGCCAGTTGTCCTCCCCAGGAGCTGACTGCACACATGCCCGTAAGATGCCTCATGGATTTTGTACTTGTTTTACTGGGTCTGTACTCGTGTGCTTTTCCTGAAAAGTGATTGTGTGGCATGTCTTTTGACTTCCTATCTTCCACCAGGAAATAGAAAAAAGTAATTACAGAAGCACAGCCTTGTAAACAAAATACCAAGGTCCATTCTTTTTGTGAGGGGTAGTCTTTGGTCTTTTCCCCTTCCTTGAATTGTTGTTGTCTGTTAGTGTCTCCCCTTGTGTGTTCCAGCCCTTAGGGTTTGCATGTATACGTTTTCCTAACTTATTTATGTTCATAGTGTAATGGTCAGATCTGAGAGAATAAGACCAGAGACTAAACCTCATGCAAATGATTTCTTTCAAACTACTGCTGACCATTGTAACATAACTGCCACACACCATGTAATCTGTGGATGTCTCCTTGAGCAGAGAATGTGATGATGTCACCGGCTCACCTAACGGCCTGAGCAGGAGACAAACTGTCATTTGTTAGCTACTTGTAGCTACAGAGTTGCGGATTTCTTGGAACTGCACTGTCCGGCCTGACTTTCAGTGATTAGCTACACGTAGCTACCACGTTTCAGATTTGTGCGAGACTTCCCTTCACACGACCTATACTGTGACTCTCCCATCACAAGATGATGTGGGAGCTGATGCCAACCATCGGTGAAGAAGACCCCCCAGAAGGAAGTGGGAGCCATGGGTCCATCTCCCCTTCACCTCCACCTGCAGATCCACATGTTGAACTGTGGAAAGAGTCCATGCAGGAGGAGACACAACGTCTTCTTCGCATGCTGAGAGAGACCCAAGAAACCCTGGCATTGACCTAGGTGAACTTTAAAAAAATGTGTCAAGAAAGAGATTCCCTGCAGAGGCAGCTGAATGCTGCGCTTCCTCAGGCATAGATGCTGTCCATGTGCAAATTTACACATTTTTTTCCATTAAGTTTTTTTAATGGTGTCACTTTCTATGGTGTTGATGTTTTTAGATGTGTATTTTGAGTCATCACTTGTGAATTGGTTCTGGCATGTGCAAGTCACGTAGGCATGACGTTGCTGAGGTTTAAACTTCTGTGGTCCTCCAAAGTCATGTGACAGTACCTCATAACTAGTTCCTTCGAGGCAGCAGACACAACTGGCTAGGTTTTGGATAGTGCTGCAGAGATTTTGAAGATGGGCCGTGCAGCCACTGACCTATGTGGTGCCTTTCGATCTGTGTTTTGGGAGAAGGAGTACAAAATAACGAGAAAATGACAGGACTTTTGTAGCGTACAGTATCATGCAGTAGAGGCTGTCACACCAGTGACAGTTGGGGTGAGACAGTTGTTCATTGACTTGTTTCTAGCTACTGGTCACCTTGGAGTGCCTGCTACAGTAGAGAATGTGATAATGTCACCCGTTCACCTCACAGCCTGAAACCCTGAGTACAACATTCGAGAAACTTCGGAACCTTCAAGTAAATGTTATTTGGACCCTTTCCCTTCCTTGCATCTGTCTCATGTTTGCTGGCTAACACGGTCACCAGAGAGACACAAGAGCACAGTGGGTGCATTTGTACTCCTGCCACATCATGCTAATACACTTTAAGAAATTTCCTATTGTCACACAGTGCTATATTTCATTTTTTCTTATTGCTGAGTAGTATTCCATTGTGCCTTGAATTCTCTGTCAGTCCCCAAAAAACTTAATAAGTAAATACATTAAGAAAATGTATGAATAAACAGAATTTCAGCATAACATAGCTCAGAAAAATTCACAAATCCTAAGTGCACATCTCTGAATTTTTGCACAAAGTGAAAACACTCTCGTAATCACCACTGAGAAGGAATAGTATGTGGACCAACCTTCCCAGAAGCCCCTCCTACCCACCCCAGTAGTTGTGCCCTGACGCTGACCATGGTGTTGACGTTTGCCATTGACTATTTGGTCATGCTCATGACTTGATATACATGAAATAAAGTAGTATGTGTATTTTAAGGAATCAATAATTTGGAGGGGGGCATAAACTGTCGATCTCCTGCCGTCTCAAAATATGCTCAGCATTAATGCAATCCTTTGAAATGTTTGTTGAGCTTTGCTAAATGACCTGCAATGTATTCATTTTCTGTGACATGTTCCTTGGACACTTGGAGATAATACTGTCATTGATGGGAATAGGATATCCTATGTACATCAGTTAGAGTTTCTTTGAAAGCAACAAGTGAGGTTTTCAAAAAGACCTCTCACTCAGAGATCTCACTCCAGTATAGAAAAGCTGACACAATATTATAGCATCTGCTCAGTTTGTGTTGTGGGCGGGGCCCCAATTTGGTCATGACTCTTCCAGAATCTTCTAATCCCTGAGACAGGACTCAGAACACCCTCAGAAATAAGGTATGAAATCACAGCTTGGTGAAAAAACTAGCCTACCTGTGTTAGCAGTGTCAGTGGTCACAGCAGAGGTTTAGGTGAGCTGGTAGCAGCGTAAAGTGTGCTGGGAGGATCAGAGAGGGAAGAAGGTGGACTCAGAGCCGAGAGAGCAGGGGACAGCTCGGGCACTGGGGAGACAAAGGAGTGGGAACAGGGCTGCTCCTGACCCTGCTGCAGTGCCTGCGACCTGGGCCTAGGCCGAGGCGCTCTGGTGACAAGCACCACATGCCTTTGTCAAGTGCTGTCATGCAGAGTCCTCCCTACAATGCTCTGGTGAGATTTTGTTGTTGTTAGCAACTCAGTGAGGTTTAGTCAGGCACTTCTGTGCTGAGTGTAACTCAGTGAGAAAATGAGGGCAGTTTCACCTCATAATCAGACCGAGGTGAAATGAGCTGACGGCTCCAGGTTCCATGCTCCCCAGAGACCATGGTGGAGGCATTCAGGGTCCCTGTCCTCAGAGAGCTGACACAACTATTAATAGCACACTCGTATCAGTGCTCAACATAGATACAGCTTGTGAGACACGGCTGACGAATGACATCATTGAGAGGCAAGAAGGACCAAGGCTGTTTGAGGCGGGCTACCTGTGGCTCCTATGATTCAGGAAAGGCCTTTCAGAGCAGTTCCTTTTGAGCTAAGACCAGAAGACTGAGAGGAGCCACCTGTGAGAGAGCTTACCCTGCACTCTGACTGCAGGAGCTAAGGCCAGAGGCAAGGAAGCACGTGGCCTTGGTTCAGGCCTTGCAAGTTGGGCCGTTGTTCCTAGAATGAAAAGGGAAGAGTGGATCAAGGTGAGGGCGGCTAGGCAGGCAGGAGAGGGTCAGGTAGAGCCTGGGGTGTGCAGTTTTGTTGAGGAACGGGGGGTACTGTGGCCTCCGTTGGCACGGACTGACATGATTGGTTTGAAATTTCTGGAAGACTTACTGATACTGCTGGGAGAGTGGGTTGGGGGTGAAGACAAGAATGGTGGCAGGATAGAAACTATTGGTTAGAGGAATAGAAGAACGAAAGACTGGTTCAGTTTGAAGGAATTCAGTGCATGCATAGTACAGCTGCAGAAGCACTGGCCATTTTGTGTGTGTGTGGTGGGGGGGCAGGGGCAGCACGGGATAAAGGGTCCTTGGAGTTTCAGTTGCCCCCGTGAGCTTCTCTCTCACTGCTCTGTCCACAGCCACCTTGCCTGAGCACCATGTTATACACCCCCATGTGGGTGGACTTTGGACTCCTTCAGTTCCACATCAGCCAAAATCATCATGTCCTCACCTCAGTCCCTCCTGCCCTGAACGGTACATTTTCCACCAGTCAGGTGGTCAGAGGCCAAGGAGACAGCTCTGCCCTTGTTCTGCACTTCCCCCATCCTGCTGGTCTCCAGGGCCTGTGGAGAGGACCTCTCCTGTCTCTCAGAGGCCACCTCCAAGGTGTGCTGGTGAGAGGAGGACTCTCTCTTCCATCAGCCCGCTCCCCCTCCTGCCGTGCTGAGTGGTGGGGAGCCCCTCACGTGCAGCAGACCTGTGGTTTCCTGAAACTTCTCTGTGAACACACTGCTCTCTGAGAGAAGGCCTCCTTAGTTACCTGGCCACTTGCCTCCTCTCAGTGCTGCTTCCTACTGAGCACTGCTCACTCACTCTCGGCAAACAAGCTTTACCCGGTGTGTAAAGAGGCTCAAATCCTCTCATTGTTTCCCCCTCTGGATTTATTTCTGCTGAGGAAATGGTGCTCAGCTAGAGGGGATTTCATGCATAACGATGTTTGCCCTGACACGTGTGTCTTTACACTTTGTATGGGTTAGAAACTTGGAAGAGTAATAATCCATACGACTGTAAAGTATAAATAATACACAATTCCACAGGGATTGAACATCTCTCACCTCTGCGTCCCAGGCTTCCCTCATTGTCTCCCTACTTCTGGCTGCATTTAGGGAGGGATACCATTTCCAGGGGTCCCCTTGTGGTTAGCTGGTGGGGTCACGGTGGTTGCAGACCCCTGTGTGACTCTGTGTAGTTGTGCAGGAATCTGTGGAGGGCCCTAGGGAGCCTGTGCCCTAGTGACCCTCCTCATCACTAGGGCACTTCCCAGTAGTGTTAGCATCCATTGATGTTCCTGCCCACACAGGTTCTGCCATTGGAAGTTGCAACGTGGTGACTTTCCAACTCTCAGTCCTTCATTCATGAACTGATGCTAGTCTCCTGCAAAGCGCATCCCTTTTTGATCTCTCTCTCTGTCTCTGTGTTTCTCTCTCTGTTTCTCTGTCTCCCTCTACCACTATGGACAGACTCTTGAATCTCTACTTATTCAATGTATAGAAGTCAAGTCTCATCACTGTTCCTTGGAAGACTGTTCATATTGTCCCCCTCAAATTGGCTCCTGTGTCTTTTGGCCAAGGCCCTATTAGTATTGGAAGTCACCATTGTCCTCTGGCACAAAGATTTGTCCTAGGGCCACTTTGTGTTTTACCAGGCTCGGACCTGAGATCATTGCTCTGAGGAGCCCTGGTGTCTTCGGGTGGGGATGACGTGCAGGAACCAGCATCTGGCAGCTAGCTTCTGTGAGGCTCTTTCAGGGGACAGAGCCAGACAGAAGTGTTTCTAACAAGAAAAACCTGGATCTCACATGGATGTTTCCTTTACAAATTCAAACTCAGTTTTTACCCCTTAATTTTTTTAATTTCTTGTCTTCCATGGACCATTTTGATTTCTATTGCTAGATTAGTTTTCATTTATCCTATGATATACACAAAATAGTTTCAAAATGTTAGTACCATATTGTCTGAATTATGCTACTGAGAGAAGTTTCAGAATGTCTTTTGCGATTCTTTTGGGTCACAGAGTGAATATATTTTAAGAATATATACAAGTTGAGCCTTGAACGTCATGGGTTTGACCTGCACAGGTCCACTTATATGCAATTTTTTTTTTCAATAAATACATACAGTACTATAAATGTGTTTTCTCTTCTTTATGATTCTCTTAGCATTTTTTTTTCTAGTTTAAGAGTACAGTATATGATATAGCATACAAAATGTGTGTGAATTGGCTGTTTATGTTATTGGTAAGGCTTCCAGTAAACAGTATCTATATCAGTAGTTAAGTGTCGGGGAGTCAGTTACATGCAGATTTTTGAATGAGTGGGGAATCGGTGCCCCTACGGTTCCCATCCCATTGGTCAAGGGTCAAGTGTAATTTGAATAGTGGGTTTTAAAGCAAGGTGAAGTCACGCAACCACAGAAAATCTGACATCCAATTAGAATCACTTGATTTTGTGTAGTCTTAATTTTAGGGTTTGCATTTTTTATTTTTATTTTTTCAAATACATAACACTTTTATGTGGTTCAACAATCAGAACCTTATGATAAGGTGTACTCAGAAGACTTGCGTCTGCCTATCTGGCCCACCGACCCTTTGTTGATGGGGTGACCACAGGCCCCAGTTTGCTTGAGATGGTGTTTGCCTGTTACCCTGAAGCACAGACATAGCTTTGCTGGCCTTGCTAATACTAATTTAGGGATGTGAACACAGTGTTGCCATTTTGTGGGCTACCAGCCTGCCCCTGTAGCAAGAAGTAAGCTCTTGGCCGAATCTTGCCACACACAGTGCTTACTCCTGATTCTCAGTCTCTTTCTTACTCAGAGGAGGACATTTCATGATGTTCTGAAAATAAATCTAGGAGCTTGAACCATCTCTTGTATTTTCAAGTTTCTCTGCTTTGCAAATGGGCTAATTATCCCTGCTGCCTCTGTAGTTTTAAACCTTTGCCAATAGTAATATAAAAATTGTTTTTATGTTGTGGCATGCTGTAGCTATTTAACCATGCATGTAAAGGTTAAAGTTCTACTTGCAACTAATTGATATTTCTGAGCCATTGATCTCTTGAAATCTTAAGGTGCTGCTAAGAAGCTAGGGCTCACTCTTCCTTTCTTCCTAAAAAATAATTTATGGGGAAAACCATGAATGAGAAACAGATAAGGCCATAGTATCCTATGTACCATAAAGAAGAGACATTTACCAGCCAATGTCACCCCAATAAATTTAACAATTAAAAACAAATAAAATAAATGGAAAAGAAAAAGACACAGAGATGAGGTGAAAAAATTATTTTCAATAGTCTGAGTATTAATTTGAGTAATCTGATGTGGTATTTCTTTCCATGCACATTCAAATATAAAGGGCTTCCTTTTATACTGAGTGAAATCCTAAAGGATCTCCCTCTCTCTCTCTCTCTCTCTCTTTCTCTCACCTTTCTTTCTATGTATATTTCTTTGCTTTCTAGGAGTTTGCCGTGCTTGCAAAAGAATTCGATCTATGCAAGGAACAGCTCCTTCAGAGGGACGAAGAAATTTATGAACTGAGAGCTGAAAGGAGCAACACCAGGGTTAGTGAGTAGACTCGCATTGTTTTAACATTTGCCTCCGGGTCACTCTCAGGGTCAGTGTTGCTACCTTTAAATTCCAAAGACGATCTGCACACTGTCTGGTATGAAACACATTTCCAACATTTCACACTGACTTGACTATGACTGATAGTTTAGTGTTCTCATACCTTGCTTGAAATTTTTTATGAGAATGAATGATATTGCAATATATCTGAGAGGAGATTTCTCTAACTTGAGACTGAATTGAAGGGAGTCAGACTTGTTTTTAGCATGAGACTGAAGGGAGTTCTTGCCCCAAATTCTCATGTGAAATTGAAAGTGTTCCTTAAACACGTTTTCCTTTTGACCTTTTCTTGTAGCTCCTTTTGGAGCACCTGGAACACATGGTTTCCAGGCGTGAGAGGTCTCTCCGGAAGACCGTAGTAAAGAGACACGGCGAACATATTACCCTGCCAGGTGTATCCAGTGAGAAGGAAATCCTCAAAGCCCTGATGTGGTTGTTGGACCACCACAAAGCCCTGGATGAAAAGGTACCATCGGTCACATAGTAATTCTTGATTTGAACACATGCTCTATTATGATGTGCGTGGGTGTCATATTTGTTCGTGCAACTTCAGTTTACTTTTACCAGCTCCTTGAATTCCTATAAATATATTTTACTGCAAGAAGACAGAATTCTGTACCGTTCAAAGGATTAGTTGGCATAAATGTCTTAAATGTATGATGTTCTGTAAATTGATTTATTATTAAGGGTAACATAATTTATTTACAGGGAGATTTTTCTCACACTTAAAATTTAAAGCCATGAAGGGGATGCTGGGATGGCTCAGCAGGTTGAGTGCTTGCCTTGAAACTTTGAGTTCTGGGGATTGAATTCTAGCCCCAGCCCATGCAAACTCATATGCTGATCTGCAGCACAAGTGTAACCATGGGGATGGTGGTGAATGTTCTCACCTCTGATGTGGAAGGCCCCCGTTTTGGTTCCTGCCCGCGTGACTCAACATCCACCTGTGTGGAATGAAATGGATCTATGTCACAACTAGTGACGTGCAACTATGGAGACTGACTCACCACCTCCCAAGCTCCTTGCCCTCACTTTCTCTCAAACAATAAAACAAGTCTTAAAAAAATAAAATTTAAAGCTATGAATAAGCAAGATTTTTGACCTTCAAATTCATGAAACACATTAAGGTATTCTGTTACATTCTGTTACACATATAGTATATTGGGATAACTGTACATTAAGAATTAAATAGGGGATGGTAAGACCACTAAACAGGTTGAGTGCTTGCCTTGCATCCACAAGGTCCAAGGATCAAGTCCTGGCCCTGGCCCATTTGGACACATATGCTGAACTGGGGTTTGGTTCCCATAGGGGAGTCCCTCAGTTCAATTTGGCCAGGGCGAGCTTCCCAGGTGGGAGACCCCCAGCCCAGTTCCCACCCCGTGCAGCTGCACCCCCACCTGTGCAGTGAAATGATGTCCAAAACTAGTGATATACAGCTATGGAGGCTGCTCTGGTTCTTCCTCCTACCTTTTTTCTCTTTCTGTTCCTCTCTGTGTCAAAACAGTAAAATACATTTTTTAAAATAAATTAAATAAATATGTACACCCTCAGCCCCTTTTACTCTCATCTATATTATCTCTTTAATTTTGAGGTAATTGGGTGAGATTTCATTCATTTACTCAAGAGAATGGCACTGGTGTGCCACTGTTCTGTTCATCGAGGGGCCATGCCCTGTGCTCTGTGAATCCACTTCCATCATGAGGCAAACGGACATCAGGGCTTTGATATAGATGTCCTCATCTCCTGGAATCCTAAAGTATGGGGATATTGCATTGTACATTTTTTGAAATATTATATAGAAAATGATGTGCGTGGTTCACCGAGTGTCCAGATGTAGCACTAAAACAGATGAGCTTGGAAATACTTAGGTGACTACTTCTATTTGAGGTAGGTGTGTTGTGATTCACATTGGACCAAATTGGCATCTCTACTGGATTCCTGGCCCTTGTGGTTGCAAGGCAAGCGCTCAGCCTGTTGAGCTATCCTGGCATTCCAGGCGCGCTTTTCTTAAGTGTCAGACATGACCCGTGTTGCTGTCTCTCATTTCCCTCCACTCTGTTTAGTGTGTGCGGTTTGTCCCCACTCTGCTTGGACTCAGAGGCACTGCTTTTTAGAGTTTTGTCAACAATTTGAAACATAATCTGAAGCTTTATATAAACAGAATTTTCCTCAGAAATGTGGAAAGACTATTCTCTTTTCAAGACAATGCAAGTAAATAAGTAATAAAATTTAAAGTAATGTTGTTTATCAAACACTGGCTAGGTGTGTGCAAGACACAACCCCTCTCTCTCTGCTCTCCCCTGAAAGGGGCGGCAGGTGAAGAGGTGATTGCGTAATGATGGAAGAGGAGCTTGGGGCCTGTCGTTCTGCACAGGGGGTGGCACACAGCCACAGGCCACCTGGCTCTCTTGTGGCTCCTAATGACAGCTCTGTAGTGCCAGCCAGGCAAAGAGGAGCATGGCCCAGGCCAAGCAGCCCATGTGGGCACCTCTGCCACTACACCTAGCTCCAGCTCAGGGAACTGCTGGGGGATAGGCAAGAAAAGGGGCAGGACAGAGACAGGACACTGTCATGAAGACTGACATGGGGTCGGTCAGATGTTACCAGGGTCCCTGACCTTCCTTAGAGCAAGTTCATTGCTGAGAGCTGTGACAGAACCTCTCCTTCTCCATCATGATCTGAGCTTAAAGTCTCAGTTTTGAGGAAGCCAGGATGGCTCAGTGGGTTGTGCTCACTTTGCAGCCCTGGGGACCAAGGAATGAATCCCGGCCCCGGCCTGTGCAGACCCATATGCTGAACTGGGGTTTGCTTCCCATGCGGGAGGCCTCCAGTTCAGTTCTTGCCCCCTAGTTTGGCCCCTGGCTTGAGGAGGCGTGCTCCCCATGCGGGAAGCCCCCAGCCCAGTTTCCATTCTGTGTGGCCCCTGCCCGCCTGTGTGGAACAAAACCATGTCATAAACTGATGCTGTATTAACTGTGGAGACTGCTCTGGGCCCTCCCCTTCTCTCTGTCTCTCTCTGTATATCAGAAACAATAAAATAAACCTTTAAAAATAAATGAGATAGAGAAGGCTCAGTGTCTTGTCTGCCCTGCCAGCTCTCCTGGCCCTGGCTGTCTTTGCAGTCTGACCCTTTGTCTTCTGGAAGCTCTGCTGCTAAGAAAGGTCATGTGTGCCAGGTCCCTTCTGAGCTTAGGCAGGTGGGCCGTGCACATGGCTGTTGTGTGCTTGCTGCTTCCTGCTCTCCATGCTGACTGCAGATGGGAAGACATGGACACTGGGCATGGGGAGGGGCGAGCACACTCTCTCCCATAGCTCACTCTGGCCCCGGCCATGCCCAGACCGCCAACATGACAGGGTTTTCTCCTGAGACCACAGAGGAAGTATTGGTCAATGTGACTAGTGTGGCCGGTAGCGGCCCTGGAACCATGCTGTGCATGTTAACGCCACGGCAGCATGCACGGGGTCGGTCCTAACGTCATGTGTGCATTGTTAACTGAACGTAGGTTGCCTTTGCTGACAGGACGGAGAGAGACATGGCCACATTGAGGACAGGCTTCACCAGGCAGAGGTGCTGCTGGAGGAAAAGAACAAACAACTGCAGCAGGTATGTGAGCACGTGGGCACGAGCACCAAGCTGGTGCCTTGGGACAGGCAGAGTGGTGTTCATTTCTCTGCTTCTCATTACTCTGTTGTTGGTGCTAAGTGTGTGCTCTCATCTGTGAGTTGTCTGCTGTTGGTGCATCCACCACACACACAATTTCATGTCACCCTCGGTAGCAGGGGAAGAAGTTGGTGCCCGTGGACTGTGCTGCAGGGGTAGATGGGAATGCACATCCAAAGAGGCCACTTGCCGCCCTGAGTAGCCTCTTGGTTACAAGGGAGACCTTAACCCTCTTAGTGCTACCTTCCACCAGTGGTACTAGCGAGAAACGCAAAGGTTAATTTAATAAAATGTATCACCTTAGGAAAAAAAAAAGTTATGAAGTGACTGTTTTAGATATCCATATGCGTTTTTTTAGTTTTATATAAATTGAATTAGTTAATAGTAAAACTATTCTCTTACATCGTCTGAAACAGAAATGTCATTATGTCAGTCATACATCATACAAGAAAAAATGTAATAAGTTACAGCGCTTTTAACAATGGTCTACGTATGAGCCGATATATTGGTCCACCGAACTTTTTGCCTGAGGTGCAAAAGCTGATATATTGGCCTGTTGCATTAAAAGGGTTAAGGGTGCCCATCAGACAATCCTGAGGTGTTGGCCTGGGGTCTGTGTGAAACTAGAGTAAGGCACATGGTTTGCCATGAAGTCCCAAATTCTGGTCATAGGCCCTATTTGATCTTCATCCCAATAATGTGGCAGTTTTACTGCTCCAGACATGAAGGTGCAGGTAGGGACAGGCGTTCCTGAGCAAGAGGGCCTCCATGGAGCAGTGGTAGCAGGAGTGCTAGGAGAGTGTGGCGGTGGAGGGCCTGTCAGGGGCATCCTGGGCAGTTTCCAGAAGGGTCGGTCAGATGTCCGCATGGCACATATAGTCAACAGAGCCCCAGGTCCCGGTCCTGGTCCCCAGGCTCAGCTGGCAGCATCCTTTTAGCAGCAGGTCAGGCCATCAGAGGGTGTTCTCACCAGAGACCTGTGTTCTTGACCATGGACTGCTGAGCTTCAAGCATGAGCTTCCAGGAAGTTGAGACTCTGACTGCCATCAAGAGTCTGTGTGTCAGGTGGTCTCCCCTGCCTTCCTGCACACACCCCCGCTCCCCTCTTGCTGAACGCGATTTCAGCCTCTAGGCATGCATTACTTTCAGCACTGGCTTGTACAGTTTGGAAGGACAAGTGTTGAGGTGGGAATTCTGTTTCTAACTAAGGCAACTGAAAGTAGGCTTTTAAGTTCTTTGACTTTAAAAATACTCAAATGCCAATACCTTACTGTCCAATGTGTGGGGTTTCCTGCAGTCGGTAGTTGTGTGTTAGTCTGCACTCTGTGCGCTTTCTACTTCATCCTTACAATGCTACAGGAGAGGGGCTGCTGGCACCCACGTGTTACAGGTGAGAACAACAAAGTGCAGGGGTGAACGTGTTGCCCAGGTCTACAGTGGGTCCCTGTCAGCTCGTTCTTTCTACAAGAGCTGCAGCACACACCTTGGTCACCAGCCATGCTGCCCTCCAGCTGGGAGAAGCCCCAGCTCTGCCCACCATGCCCCCAAGCTCCATGACAGCTGTCAGGTGACCTGCCCAGCTGGAGGCTGCCTGCTAGCCCTGCCCACCCCCTCCACCAGATAATGTGTTCATGCAGGACCTGGGACAAAAACAAGCTTCTCAAACCATGACATTGGGGATCATTTTGTAAAACACAGACTTAGCAACTTTGTTGTTACATATTAAAATTACTTAATGTAATTGTTTGCAATTTAATGTAAATTTCTTCCACAACTGCAAGTGATGGGGATCAGAGAGAAAAATAGGCGGAAGTCTCTGTTTTCACTGATTGTTTTCCAAAACAAACATTTTTACCTTTTGCTTTATAGATTAAACTCCTCCCACTCCCCAGATCTCAACACAGGCTTCTGTTTTACATGTGGGAAAATTTCTACACCAGCATGTAGATAAGCTGGTCCCTATACACATGTGCTCTTTTCTGCATGTCACTCTGCCTCCTGAGTGTGCCTGACAGTTAATCATGGGTCACATTCCTGAGGCCCCATGAATGATTCTCTTCACAGAAGAAGCACTGAGACCTTGTCATTAGCGATCTCTCAGAGACAGGCCCCTGCCTTTCTCTGCACCTGTGGTCGGTTCTGGTATCTGTGAATCCACTGCAGACGTCAGTGGGAGGAGACCTAGGGGATGACAGCATAGGACACTACACCATTGGTCCTTGGCACTTTTAAAGTGGTTGTCATGCTTATACTTGATGTTGCTGAGTTTTTTCTTCCTCCTGTTTCAGGTAAAGAAAAGAGAGAAAATGCATAGAGAATATAATCAATGCTTATCAGCCACCATTGACAGGATTCTTAGAGAATCTAATGACCAGGTTCAGCTTTACCTGAAAGAGAGGATGGCTGCATTACAAGAAAAGGTGGGATGTCACGTCACTGAAGCTTCCCCAACCTTTATAGACATGTCACACGTGTCCCTCTGAGAAACAACAGTGCGTAATGGCAGTTAATAGCCATTACAGAAAATAGGAAGAATATCTGTTAACTACTCACTCAGTGAGCTTACCGTTTGTCGTGTCTTTGCATAGTTTTTGTGCGTGGAAAATTATCATTCCTCTTCTCTAGCAGAAGAATCAGTAGACTTTCTTGAAACGATCAGGTAGTAAATAAGTTAGGCTTTTACTAATGATGAGTAATTACATGCTAATCAAGAGTTAACACAAAAGCAGCCCTAGACATTACGTCCATAAATTGGTGTGGCTGTGTTTCAATAAAACTTTATTTACTGGAAGAGGCCATGGGCAGGAATCAGTCAACAGGCCTAGTTTGCCAGGCCCTGCCCTAGCATCTTCTTTTGGGCTGAACCCTCACCCCTTCTTTGTACTTGCTTTGGAAGTTAATTCCTGTCTCAGTTATAAATGTAACCTTATAGGAGTATGGTCTAACATGAATGGTTTCATCACCTGCAACAAACAGCTTCACATTGCTACTCCTGCCTTCACTTTTTCCCTTTGGTTTGGAAATCACATAAGCCCGTACTCTTGTAGCTGTCTCTTCATGGAATCCTTCAGGTGTAACCAGAGAGAAGGCTTGTTCTAGAGACTGTATTCAAAGCTGAGATGGGGACAGTGGGATTCAGATTCAATAAGAGATGAGGCTGTGAGCCTTCCCTGAGGTGACACCTGGGGTCATGCTCATTTGAGGGAGACCAGTGATTACTACAATTTATGTGCCACACCCACTTACACCAAGCCCAGTATGCAATGCGTTATTAGAGGCCATAGCGCACAGTTACCTCACATCATCCTTGATCACTGGGCCAACCTGAGGTAGGAATATTTTTATCTGAGATTTGAATCCTGCCTTGGAAGCTTGTGTCATGTTTCACAGTGACCAGTGACTTGCAAGAGCTAGTACAAACCAGTTGAGCAGATTAAAATGAACTTACACTGTGAACTTGACATACCAAACATTTAGGAAATCGATCAGAGAAGACAATGTTATACGTGCAAGAGGCAGAGAGCTATTCTGGCCTCACAGTCAGCATTTGACTCCGGGAGTGTCTACTGCCCATTAGTACCTTCCTGTAGTCCATTCCTTTTCTGAGCTGTACTTTGTTATTATAAGCAGAACTCAAGAATCAACACTGAAGGACTCTCTCTCTCTTTCAGAACTCTCTTACGAGAAGTTGCAAGTACAAAAAAGCTGTTAGAAGAAACTCAACGTGATAAGGTACTTAAATCTTTCAATCATTTGGCAATCCCTTAAGAGCTGAGGTGAGCTGAGTTCATTGTTGCTAGTATCACTGCAGATGTTTGGCAGAAGTGGAGTTTCCAGCTTTCTGTGCCGAAGGCCCCTGCCGTGAGCTTTCTGGCACACCTGTGGTTTTGGAGTGTGGTGGTGTGTACGCCTCAGAACTCTGAGTCTTCTCAGGGTTCATCTGAAACTCAAACACGAACATAACCCTTTCGCCTGCAATAGTGCCATCCAATGACAAGATAATATTATGAGCCACATATATAATCTAAAGTGTTCCCGTAGCCACATTTAAGATGGCAAAAAGAATCAGATGAGGTTCATTATATTTAACCTAATAGACTCAAAATGTTATTTTGTCATGTCAGGAGTATAAACATTAAAGAGCTGCTTCACATTCTTCTTTTCATACTGTCTTTGAAATGCACTGTGTATTTTATAGTGACAGCAGATCTGCATTTGGACTGTCCCCATTTGGAGTGCTAAGTATCCACATGTGTCCAGTAGCCACTGAATGGGAGGGACAGCACAGATGCATAGGTTGTTGGGTGACTTTTAAAGTTTTACTTATCAGTTGGCTGTGTGTGGAAATTAGGTCAGGCATACAAATGCAAATGGCAAATGAGTGAATGTGTGCTCCATGTAAGACAGTGACTTGCAGTGCAGGGAGGTGTGCATAGTACAAGGGGACTATTGTTCACCCGCCACAGCCCCTCCCCCAACAAAATAAGTTCTGCTTCTCTTTCCAGAATTCATCATTGGTGTTTGTCCACTGAAAACTTCTCTGTGACTAAGACGTGTCTTTTTTTTTTCATTAGTGCTTCTAAAGTGAATTTCCTGTTCTGGGTGTTTATATGTAGGACAATTGGAGAACTTTTTCTCAGAATTAAAATGTTTGGTATTT